>WUAM01000272.1:5141938-5159525 GCA_024336885.1 Actenoides hombroni | reverse complement strand
GTGGGGGGGGGGGTGTGGTGTGGTGGGTTTTTTTTTTGTTGGGGGGTTGGGGGGGTGTTGTTTTTTCTTCTTGTGGGTTCCTTTTTCCCATTAAGTGTAATCATGAGCTTACTGTTAACTGTTTCATCTCTTCTATTATGAAGCTATTTCACATGTTTGCAGAGCCTAAGTGACACCTGCAGAGCTGAATTTCTGTTAAGTGAGCAACTTGCCTTAGGACAGCGAAATCATCACTTGCTGCCTCTGACCCTTAGGTGCTCTACTGCTCGGATGTTTCTTTTCATCAGCACCATAACACTTCCAGTTAAACCTATGAAATTGACTTCCTTGGTGGATAGAACTGCTGAATTAATTACTTCCAAAAACCATCTATATCCCTGCTGTGACTATCTATTTACTTTCCTAAGGGGAAAATGAAATCATAATAAAGCATATCATTTGCTTGAAATGTTAGAAAAGAAACTAGTGTACTGATGATCAGTAACTTTTCCATTTTACAGATGAAAAATGGCAAAAGTAATGAAAATGAAAATGGCTTAACAGATTTTGAGATTTATCTGGCTTTGGATCTAGAAAGCGGATTCTGAAGTGTGGAAGTAGACCTGTGTGAATCAGTGCAGTTATCATCAAAACCAGAAATAACTCAGGAGTTATTCTTAATAATCCTTGTGAAGCCAGGTGTAGTAACCAGCAGCTTCCTATCCCCCTTATTAATGAGGAGAGTAAAACTGGCTTTGTAAATTATGTATTAGAGGATGCATTTGCTTTCTGCCACACTTTGCAAAGTAACAACTTCGTTGCCTATTTAAGTTTTTAGAGGAGGTATTATTAAAAAACAGTAGTTGAACTAGGAAAGCTTAGCTGCCAAGACTCCACAAGCTTAGATATAATTTTTGCGTGTGTGTGTCTCAGGCAAAGTGGATTCAGCATCTGTAAGGTCCTGCTCTCACATTCAGTCTGTGTTCTGTCCCTTCAAATATTCATATGTGAAACTGAAAATAAATGTCTGTTCCTTTTCCTGTCGGGTGCATGATAAGTCAGAGTCACTGAGAACTCAAAAATCTGTCAATAGTAACTTATGGTAATGATTGTCTGGAAATGTATTATTAAGCATAGATATATAAAAGCACTCCCTGAATTGGAAAGGAATGGTGTGTTGTCTTGAATGTACAAAACATAAAGTAATCATACTGGCTAATTGGTAAAACTGAGACATTTGATAACTGCAAACCTATTTACTGCTAGACATGTTCCAATGCAATAAGCAATGCGCTTGAAAAGATAAAACAATACAATGAGTGATAACATAAGGTAGAAAGAATATTGCTCTTTCTTTTTCTTTCTCCAATGAGGGTTAGCAAGAGCTACATTTCTATTTTCTTAGGCTATCCAGTGGCTAAATTTAGGGGAATAAAAAAGATGAATGATATTGGGTCTCTCTAATCTTTGCACAAAATCATCCAGCAACTGAAACTATTTAGATGAACTACAGTGTCCATCTCAGTATAGACACCTATAGTATGTCTCCCAGGAAAATTAAATCCAGACAAATAAACACTCTCTGGGACTTCTGGGTACATTACTTCCATTGTTTCAAACTTAAAATGAAGAAGAAAGGAATTTTGAATGGAGAGTTACAAAGGACACAGGAGTCATAGTGCTTAGAAGGCAAAGCGTCATTACTAGGAGAGAAGTGTTTTAAAGAATGTGTCTTCACAGATCTATAACTGTGTTAGACTCTGGCTGATTGACAGTCTCCCCATTCCCAGTGAATGCACTAGTGCATCTAAAGCAGTTCAGGCATGTTGTCATGATTGGCTTCCAGCAATATATGCACAACTTTGAGTTCTTCAGTTAAATATTGATTCCACTGCCAGGAATAGTTCATACAATTTCTTCTACCTAGTTAGTGTTACCTGCTCCATTCTCTACATTCTCCCAGAGAAATAAAATGTCGTGACATGAGTTATCAAGACCTTTTTTTTTTGTATTAAGAATTTGTGTAGATTTTCTTCCTTAGATGTAGCTTTAGCACTCGGGTTAAGAACTCTTCATCTTCCATTGAGTGAGCAATGTAGATAGAAAGAAAATCCAGAAAGCAGCATACAGCATCTATATATTAAATCAGCGATTTATTTCTGAGTATGTGTATCTCAGTGTAAAAGGTTTGGTTAGTCCATGATTCCAGAGTTCCAAAAGCATCTGTCACAGTTCAGTCACAGAACATACAAAATGGTCTTTTGCAATTTCATATTGCTCATTTTTGACTTTTAGGTAGAATTCTTACCATACAGTCTAAGAGAACTGTATACAAAGACCTTAAAGTAATTTATATTACACTTTTCCTTTTTCTCTGTAGCTTATTGGTGCATTTTGACACATTCTAATTGTGGGCAAGCTAAAAACTGTATAAAAATATCACAGTAATTGCTGAAGCAAGTTTCATAGTGTGGATTATGCTCATTATTCATAATTATGTCTTTATGATTTGTCATCTGAATGACACATTGTTTTTCTTCTCCAGTTTTCATGATTAGAACTGGAAAAAAATGTGGAGTGATAAGTATTAACCAGTGGAATTTCAATTCTCCCAAAGAAAGGAAAATAAGAAGTTATGGGAGTGGAATCCATTTATCACAGCAAGGTTTAGGGACTGTGTGTTGCTATTTCTCCTTTTGAATAGAGCCTCATGGGAAAAAAAAACAACCCAAAACCACCCACTACTGGGAAAAATTGAGGTAATTAGAATTCAAATGTAATTTTCTATATGTTTCTGTATGAATAGAACATAATTTATCTAAGCACTAATATAGAGGAAAGACAACAATGTGAGAAATCTGGTTTTTCTCATTAATCTAAATTTTGATAAACACTTCTGCACTATGCACCTGACCTGTTAATAGCACAGAATAATGATGTTTCAGTCACTGAAGAATTTTCTTTTCTTTTTTTAAAAGCTGCAGATCTTTTTGAACAAACAAACCAAAAACAAACAAACCAAATAACCCAACAAACAAACAAAATAGGTTAAATAAGAAATTAAACAGGAGGAAATACTGGGAAACATAAGTACTGATATGATCTTTTCCAACACAGAAGCATTTTCTCTTTGGGAGTACTTCCACATATTCTTTTCCTACTTACCCCACCCCCACCCCATTCTTTGTCTGATATTATAATTTCTTAATCCATGGCACTGAACAGATACACCTGGAAGCAAAAGTGTGAATGGAGAATTCACAGCAGCTGTAATAGCAGCTATTAATTCTGAATTTCTATCTAATATTTTGGGGCATTTCCTTTAACCCAAGTGTTCTGATTCTTATTTACAGTCCAGTAATTCCTACTGGTCCAAATATGCTATGTCATCTCACTGTAGAGACAGACCTATCATATGCAGATGGTTTACACCAACTCCTCTGGGACCTCTCTGGTTTGTCCTCTGCTCTCAGTAGCTGACTGTGAGCACCTCATGGCTTGGAAATGGTTGTGGCAGGTTCAGACTTCAGGAAGTGGGAAGTGTGAGGGCAGCAGTTATTCTGCCTGTTTCATAAGACTTTTGAAATTAACCATATGCAGCTACAGAGACAATTGTAGTAAAACAGCAATTTGAATAAATTCTGAGAAGCACTTAGAGAAGCTGTTGATCATCTGAACAGAAACTGCATTAGTAGGTTTGTCTCTTCCTGCTCCAACAGAGCTATTACAGCCTTGTCATTATACAATGTAAAACCCTCCCTCGTATAGCTTTGTCTTCACAGCTTCATTAGCATTTCCAAATATGTAGAGTGATGCTATTGTGCTATATCAGTTCATTGCAGTCTCCATTTTTGGACTATTTGCTTAGTTTTTGTCTTTATTCTTTGCCTTCACAATGACTACTGCCCAACCTTATTACCTTTGTCACATCTTTCTCTGTTAGATCATGGTGACTGTTGCTTCTTTTTAATTTGAAAAGCTGTTTTGGACAGTGGAAGAAAGTGGCTATTATGTTTCACACAGAACCAATTTGGAATTTGGTTGTGAAAAGGTATTTTAGTGAAATAGCATCATAATACAGGAAGGATATGAGAGAGAATGGAAACTCAATGAAAAATAAAACCTAGCCACAAAATCAACATTATGAGAAGAATGTGTAATGGCAATTATACATGGTGTGCAATGTGCTCTGTAAAAATGAACACCTAATTTGCAATGAATAATTTAGTTTACTAATTTGTCTGTTTATCACTCTGTGGAATATTTGCAAGCAGGCTGCAGTGTCCTCGAATCTTAACTGCATGGGAATAAGCTTTCCCGGGGGAGGGGGGAGGAAATCAAGTTCAGCATTCATTGAGTAGACAATGAAAAGTATGCTTCTGTGGGGCCCTTCAAAGAGGACGACACATAATGTTATCCAGCTTGTTCAAATATTTCCTTCACTGAGGAGAGGCTGCGGTAAATATAGGAAAAGGATATATGAAATTGGAGTGATTATTAAAAAGAAACAAAACCCAGAAATATTGCAGAGAAATTCCAGGTTCTAGAGTTTTAATTTTGCATGTTAAAATAAAAAGGGAAAATACACTGTGGGAGCTGGAATAAAGATCTCTGCTAATTAGCAGCAGTAAAAATAACCATGTCTTTCCTTCAAAAGCAATTGTATGCAAAAACATAGTTGGTATACAAAGGGATAATTAACTTAGGAAATGCATAATTACATTACCTACAAAGGAATAATTAAAGCTGAAGTCTTAAATGCCTTATGAACAACTTTTACAAGAAATTAATACGTTTTTGGTACAGTAGGAACCGTAAGTTTCATCATGAATCTCTTCAAGCTTATTAGTAAACGGTATAAATAAATAAAATGCTGAAGCTGAAGAAGAAAATTTCCTGTAGGAAGTGAATGAGGCACCTTAGCAAGGTTACATGAGATAAAGCTAAGTGGCAGTGGTCTCACCTGCCTGGTGGTGTAAACCCTACACTTGGGTTAGTAGTAATGATTTTAAAATGAAATGCCGGTTTCTACAGAGCCTACCATCAGCTCTCCATGGGAATTACAAAGCATGCTGCTGTCAAAACTCCTGATTCTTGTGCAACTGGAGCCATGTCTTGACCAGAAAAAATCTGGTGGGTCCTGGGGAGATGGAATCTCACACCCTGTACAGGGCTTTTTTCTGCCAGGCTGCAGGACAATCTACTGGGGGTTCAGCCTTGTGCAGCCTGAGGAATGGCCGAAGACTTAAGCCAGTTCTTCAGATTTGTGTTTAAACAGATGCTGGACTTTGTGCCTGTTTCTGTGAACTAGAGCCTTGGTGGTCAGCATCTTGCATGATTGAGCCCTGCAGGAAAACCTTTCAGTTGATTTCTTGCAGTGAAGTGAAACAATCCCAGGCAATTTTTTGTGAACAGAATTTCCCTGTTAGGTTTCACACAGTTGCAATATGTGGCTCTGTGGTGTGCTTTACAAAGCACTTTATGCTTTAGACCAATCCATGGCATCATCTGCTGATTTTAATGGGCAAAGAAAGCTTAATCCCTTCATGAATGACAGAAAACAAATGTGATAAAACCCCAAACACTTCCCAGCTAAAATTTCGAACACGCAGATAAACCATTCCTGGAGAATATCAACGAAGATTAAAAATATTGACATCAGAATATCAAAAGCTTAAAAATCGGTGGGACTAATAAAATAGAAGCTAGTGCAAGGCTTTACTTTATTCAGTCAGAAAACAGCTTCGATCCATAAGATATTTAGGTACCCAATTTCAGTTGGATTAATGAAAATTAGAGGCACAAAGTTGACTTAGACATCTTGCAATACTTAGGTGTTTGTGAACTTTTGATTTAGTAATCTTTGGATATACTTGGGCAATTTAGTTCAATAGTTTGTGTTTGGTTTTTTTTCTCCCCTGACTATCTTTGAGTCCCAGAAACATTATTCTCTCTTGAAATCATTCTTCACCTAAGCCTCTGATAGTAAAATAAATGAAATTGAGCCCTCTGATGCACTCTTTAAATCTCTGCTATGAGTTATCACACAATTTAAAAGCCTAGTTTACAGTGTAAGTTATGGTGTTGAGTGGTATGTGTTTATATTCTGTTCATTACTTGGTAAACAAACTACAGGAAAGAAATGGATAACTACAGGGAAGTAATAGTTCAAGGTAAGAGAGGCAGATAGAGTTAATGGAAAATGCCTCAGATTGTTGAAATAAAGCACAATCACATAGGCAATCTTTTGAAATATAGTTATATTGTTGTAGGTAAATAGGTCACATATTAAGTGAAGCTGTAGGCAAAGTACAGTTTCTCCTTTTACTAGCATCTCTTCATGTACAACTCTCATTAAAAACTCATGAGACAAAGGCCGTTTAAAGCAGAAAATCACTATTAAAGCTTTTCTCACGGCTTGAAATCTGACACACTAATAAGGGTTCCTCTCATTTCTATAATTCTGTCATCATAAACTCTTCCTATGAATGAATTCAAGATAAACCAATGATAAGCACATTCTACTTGTACAAGTCCTATCCTGAATAAGTATGCTGCATTGAATTGGGACCTCAAATGGCAATAACATTGCTCAAACTGAGAAATTGCTATACTGACAGGTTGTGATGCTTTCACTCTTCACAATCTCTACTGTATCAATGCTGCTGGATCCAGCCCTAAAATCTCCATAAATCAAATTAAAAAAATACTAAACCATTTTCATATCACATTATCTCTCAATGCTTTTGCAGGAAGTAAAATAATTCTCTTTAACTAGTTAATCAATGCTTCACATTTCAGTTTATAATTCTATAAAAGTTATGATGCCACAGTATTGCTGCTGCTTAAGCAAGATCCTAACGCAAATAGAAGACCCCTAAAATTACAGCTAGAACCTGGAAACCTTGAAAAGGCTTTGGCCTTTTGGACTGTAACAATATGACTGTTAGAAACTGGTGATGGTTCCTACAAACACTTTATTTGGATGCAGTGTTTGTGCTAAAAGATTTAGTTGAAGGTCAACTTAATTTCATAAGGTGTTATCCAAAACCTTAAAGTTTGCTCTTCAGCTCCATAGCTTGTATATCATTTTAATAGAATTCGGCTTCTACAATAAATAAAAGACGAACGGGCTCCTGAGAAATAAATGTGTTTAGGAGACTGACCAAGAAAAGTGCAGAAACACTGTCCTAGGGACAGGGAAAGTGACTAACTTGTTCTTTATTAAAAACAAAGTGGAAATAACAGCAAGTGAGGGAGCTGGGAGAGATTTCTGTTATTTTAATGTACATCTGGACATTAAAACAACTCTGGACAAAGTCTATACATTTCAGTCCATATATTCCAAATATACAATGCAACTGCAAATGAAATTGTATAGAGTGAAAGTTCATTAATCCCAAATTGACAGCTTGTTCTTGACACAACCTTGTTTTCCAATAAGGTCAGTTTGATATGTGGTAGGCCTTGTTTTCTTGATCTGGCCTAGAATAGAGCTTTGACTTTTTAATGATGTGCCAAAATACTGAATTCTATGCTGCTGTGACTGAATTTGGAGTAGGCTAAAAGTTTAATGCACATAGCTTTATTTTGATCTGAAGCATGAAGTTTTGGGATGACCTTTAGTAACACTTCTGCCAAGAAGCTCCACTAGGAAACTGAATTACCAAAAAAGCACCTTAGCGCACTGTGATAAACTAAACATAACTAGAAAATAACTTGCAGCTGCAGCTAGGAATCAGTCAGCCAAATACTGTTTACTTCTTCATTGCTCTATTTTACACATGGGACAAAAAAGTTAGCAGAAATCCTAAGGTTTTACTGCTAGAAGAACTGCTATCCCATAGCAATCAAAGCAGATTCCAAGCACTTAAATCTTATGATTAACAGTGGAATGTGACTTTTATTATTATTATTAATTTGCCCAACTTTAAAAAAAGCAGAAGAGCTCTGTTCTATGGGTCTGAGTTCCAAGTTTGTTTACGTAGTCAATTTATTTCTCTAATACTTTTCATAAAAACTTGATTTATGAAATCTTTATTAAGGAAGGACTAAATGTGTCTAAGCTTAAGCACTAGAGTAGCCCCAATACATTCTTCAGAGCTATTGCATATGTTAAGAGGCATAAATAAGAAATTTATAATTTCTTAATAAATTCATTTACCCATTACACATTTACCACTGAAATAGTAAAAACAAAGCTTTAGTTTCTTTTAGTCTGAACCAAAACCCTCACTGATCTCAGTGATGCAGAATGAGAACCTGATATCCTGCCATGCTAACAGCATGTTAGACAGATTGGTTTTGTTTTCATCTTAAATTTCTTCATGTTCCAAGCTGGATGGTGACATCACATGATTAGTACATTCCTCCTACTGCCTTTTTCTTGTTGTCTTCTACTTTCCAATGTTCTCTATCAGTTTCAGGCTATCATCCTGAAACTCTCCTCTACCTTTATTTGTTGGTTAGGTTACGGATCTTGTGAAGTTACTTAGCTTTCCTTGAATCTATATATCCTCTTACATTCCATCACTGTAACAAATCTGTGTCAAAGCCCTTTTAAAAACAAAGAAAACTGGTTTACTTCGATAAACTGGATGAAGTTTGGAGTACACTTCCTCCTTCTCCTGTAAAAACAGACACTACTCTTTCTGGATTAAAGTATGTCTGTGCTGCTTTTGGCCTTCCCCATCGTAAGCACTATAGGTGATACTTGGGTGATGGTGACCTTGCTCAAGACAGAGTTTATGTCTGCAAGGACTTGAATCTAAACAACTGAGCCTGAGGTTGGAAGTCAAATATCCCTAGTATCTGTCTCAGCTTTGCAGTGGGTGAGGCTCTAAACCTGACAGGACAGCAAGTGATGCTGTGATATTACCAGCCTGCTTCTGTTGCCCTTCTGTCTCCACTTTTAAATGTCACCTTTGCTTCTTGCCCATGCCTGTTATTCAGCTCAGGATGCAGAGAGATGGGTCAGGAGTGTATCTCTGTGCCTAGCTCAAGGAGAGACTTATAAACTTGTGTTCTTAGAACTCAAAATGGTTTCCCTTAAGTCTTTACCTTGCTTTAACTATGCAATCTCTAAAACCAGCAGATATGTATGTCTTCCCTCAGCTGCAGGAAGCATGGAGCTTTAAACTCTTTTTTATCTCTGTGTCTCATCTTATTTCTAGTTATTTTGGAAGAGCTTTAGCTCAGTCGAAGATGCTTTATTTTCTCTCCCATTTAAGCAAGAATGCAATACCTGTTAAACCCAGGCAGAAACACTGGTGGATTAATCACAAACTTCTTGCAATTGTTGTGAATATTCCTGCAGTACTATGAATCTGTCACCCTTTCATATATATTTCATTATTTTCTTCTACTCTATCCAGTGTAGTACAGTGCTCATAGCTATTTTTAGATAGAAGAGATGAAGAGCTTGTAAAAGAAAAGGTAGAATCCTAAATGTACCCTAATTCACGAGAATTCCTATGCCTGGCAAACAGCTCCCTGAAGTCTTAGTAAATAGATGAGGAAAGAGAGGAGAAAAAAAAAAAAAAAAGCCAGCCACAACATGAGATAAAGTACTCATAGCTAAGGAAATAGTCTGTTAGAAACTAACACAAACCTTAAGTGAAGTCATTTATCTACACGGTGAGTTTACTAATACTCTGCTGTTATTTGTCAGTTTATCTACACACACAAGCTCTTGGAAAGTTCTGATGTTCCCCTCAGGTTTTTGGGGTAGTCAAATCGCATAGGAGCTCAAGTAAATTATGCTTTGAGCCATCCTGATCTTATATTGTTGGGTTTTTTCCTTAACATAAGACAGTTTGTTTTCACCAAGATAGAATAATCTATTTGCACTGAAGGCATCTGTGATTTTATGTTCCTTTGGCTCTTTTCCCAAACTGTTATTTGATAGTGGTACTGTCCCAGGGGAGAAGGCTCAGTGTATGATCCAAAATCAACCACATCTGGAGTGATTGCATCCTTAATTTCTGCAGGATAATATTGTTTAAAAATAATTAGAAAATGCTATCAGAACATGATTTAAGCTTTCATTTTTTGATATATCTCACTGGATACAGTATTGACATTACAGAACATTACTAAAATGTCATATTACCTTTAATTATTACTTATAATTACTCCAGAGTTCCAAAGATAAAACTATAATATAGCCTTTCAAAAATAATGAAGTATAGTTAACTCTCTTTTGCAGTTGTTTGACTAGTCATTTATTTTTTTCCAAAATTCATAACTCTTGAACCAATGAAATGAGAAAAATACATCAAATACTTCTTAGAAGTTTTTAACATTAAAAAAAAATCCATCATATTTGTACCTTGAGGGCAGTATGTGTTTCCAGCTGGGATGGGATACAGTGTTAACTGAACTGAAGTGACAATTATAATACATTAGCTAGGAAAAAAAAAATTAATAAAGAAAACAATTTCCCTTTTGCAATGTAAACATTACAGAATGCACTTTACCATATATGTCTCTATGGAAACAATTAGAATCTGATAACAAAATCTCATGCCTGTATACCTTTCAATTTTTATTTCTAGAAAAAACTAGAAAACAAATACTGGAACTTTTTAGTATCAGCTTAACATTGTGTTTTCTCTAAAGAAAACTTTACCTATGGTTCATTATTTCTTTAAAATGCCGCTTAAGCTGCTAAACCTTAAAATGAAATAAATACATTTTTAAATTAGTGTAATTTTTAGAAACAAAAGTGAGATAATCCGTCATAACTGATGAACAAAACTGTTTGAAAGTTGTAAACTATTAGCCTAAAAAGAACAGCAGTAGCCGAGCTTCAAGATCTCAGCCATTTTGCACATCAAAATGATTAAGAAGGCGATTAGCAGAACAAAGCACTGACAACACAGACAGATAATGGGCTATATAAGAATAGTCCTGGCTCCAAGTCCCAGCTTGGTCTTTCAGATGTGAGAGGCCAGCCACAGAAGGCCATTCACGCTATTTTTTCAAATGCACCAAATGATATAGAGTTTTCTGGGCTGAAAAAGGTTACGGAAATTCTGGGAGATAAATTGGGTTCTGACAGAGACTAATAAAAATAGATCTATAGCTATTTAAAGCTAAGGAAATTGCTAAGAATCCAGATGGGAGTTATCCAAAGGTAGGCTTTAGTGTCTAATAAAGTGTGGTCCAGAGAACCTTACGCAGTGTGCAAAATCTTCCTGTAAACGGACGGCTGTGAGTTCAATGGCCCATTGCATTGGACCATTAAAGCTTTTTAACAACAGCTTGGAGACCTGTTCTGCATGAACCTACTGAACATGGCATTTCAATTCTCAGGCTCAAGCTAATCGCGTGATGAACTTTTCTGTCAAAAGCCTAATCCTGTAAAGCTGTTACTATGGACATCTGATGTAAATCCACTCAAGTGGATGAGAGACTTTTAGTGTTGAGGTCTGAGAGGAAGGTTCAAAGGGTTATGTCGCATTTCCATTTCACAAAGCTTTTTTTATTTAGATGACCGATCTTATTGAAGCATTGAACTGGGGCACTAGGCAGGTTTGTCGCTGGGCAAACCACATCAATAAGGTAAACAGGCTTTATCTCTAAATCAGTGTACACTGACATTGGAGTTTGTGAGAAAAAAAAAAATAAAATCTACAGTTCTGCGAAAACTTGCCAATTATTTCATGCTAAAAGGTGGTTACCAGGGGAGTAGATGATATAAACTTTTATTTAAGCTGTAAGTTATGAATTTATCTTTTTCATGTGCTAGCATAACACGTCTAAATTTACAGAAGATAAATGAACTCAGTAAGATGAAAAAGATGTGTTTCTCACTTATCCCTTCCCTTCAGCTGCCCATCCACTGATTTTCTTACTGAGATTTATGAAAATCTCCACATAAGCAAGTATATTTCAGTATAGAGCTCATCCAGCACTGAGCAGAGTATCCTGATCTCTCTCTTTCTCCTTTGTACTCCCTCTAATGCAACCAACTTATCTATACAGGTTCTCCTTGAATTACTGAGATAAGAGAACTTAAATCCAGGCTATAAGAAGTCTGAAATTTCTTTCTGGTGCCAAAATTATACTAAATAGCCTGAGAGGCACTTTTGACAAATGTAGAAGCATAGGTTTCTGGAAGCAAATGAGACTCTTATGATATAAAGTCAAAAGCAATGGCCTAGGTAAATTTCTACATCTTTTTATCTATGGTAAGTAAGAAAATCAAGCAATTACATATTTATGTTGGGGTTTTTTTAAAATATCGTTTTTAAAATTCTGGTTATCCTTGTCTCTTTGAAGTATGTAGGGTTATAATTCAGTTTTGTTCTGGTGGGTAGTATAAGTTAGTTGTACATTTGTTTGTTCTTTAAAGCTAACATAGTCTCCTAATAAGATATGTAATAACAGTGGCAAACATAGAGTAGAATTGGAGGCTTGAAGCTTATTACTTTTAAAGCCTCTGTGTATTAGCTCAATGATATTGCTGCTAAGTATTGATATTGAGCAATAAAAAAATGTTTTATTTCTCTTCCTGAATTTTCTTCCAGTCTGAGGAAGTTGGCTTCAAGAGGAAGTCAGCTTCACCAAAAAATATGATTAAGAGTAGCTACACATGGACTGAAAACCTTTTAAATCTCAGACTAGAGGTTTTTTAGGTTTTTTTAAATTCTCCCATCTTTATTCTCCCATCTTTATGCAGAAACTGTATTTGAAAACTAGTTTATGTAGCACTGCATTGTGTTCTGCCACATCTTAACAGGAGGGCTTTTATGATAGACTTGAAGCAGCAGGTTTAACAACTCCTGGGGGCTGTTATTGTAAGTATAGATGTTAGTTTGAGCCATTTAGGTCCAAACTAAATGTCCACTCATTTCTACAGATGAACTCTGAGAATTGATAAGGTACTTGTTTGGCACTGATACAAATTATGAACAATTTACTGTTATTGAAGAAAAGCCACTTGCACAAACAATTCCTCTAACCAGAACTGCTTGCCTGACTTGAATGTGGAAGACATTCACAGTTGAATTATTAGCTGTATAGATGCAAGATGACTGTATTTGCTGTTACTCCCTCTTGCAGTGTTCATCTACAGAGCTGAAAACTCCACCAGATCAGCATGTTGCTGGTGCTCAGCTCAACTATCTGTAAATGAATCTAGTCACATTATTTTCCACGTTTTTGACAGGACCGTCAGCTTTACAGAAGGTCATGTTTTGTTCAGATGAGACCCTGATTGAAGGAAGCATTCCTCTTTAAACAGTGGTCAGGTGTTTTGTAAATAGATCTCATTTTGGGTTATTTTCCAATGGAAATGTAAACATGCTGTGTCACTTTCCTGAAGGACGGATGATCTTTGTAGTTTCTGAGAGAAATGGGAATTGACCCTATGAAGTTACTATGTTGCTGTAATAAAAAGACTGTACCCACTTAGGGATTTTCTCTGAGAGGCTGCTGCTGCTGTTCAACTACGAGTGTTATACTGCTTTCCCTTTCCATTAAAATAAAAGACTCAGTCTGGCAGACATTCATTAGCATAAACCTTTGATCAGTGTAATTATCTCCAGGCAAAAAAAAAAATTTTTTTTTTCAAAATTAAATAATGAGCAGAATATTATAAATTCTAAAAATGTAACCCCAACCTAATTTAAAAACTGTACCTAACGTACTGCAGAATGCTGACAAAGTAATCCTCTTTCTTAAATCCTCTTTCTGTCATTGATTTGTCACAGGTTTGTTTTCATCAGTCTCATAGCCAAGGTGAACCTTTACTTTAAAGGTTGTTTTGGTTTGTTTGTTGTTTTTTTTAAATGACCTGTTTTTTTTGTTCTTCCCCCCCCTCCCTGTTTTTTTTTCTTCCCACTCCTAGATATGATTCTGGAGCAAATTCAGTGAAGTCATGAATGTCACATCAGGGGTAAACTTGACCTCATATTCCTTGTATTACCTGATACACCTCAAAGTAATGATGATTAAGTAAGCATAAAAAAATAAAACACTTTTCATTTACGTGTCCAAACCCTTGAAGTCGGCCTTACTGCTTTAACAAGTTCTCATCTTATGCTATTTGAGAGGAAAGAAAGTAGCAGGAAGGGTGGAATATATTTGTCAGGGAGAAAACATTTTAGAGAGCAAATTCAGATCACTAGTAAGAGCTGAGAAGAGCTGCTCTCAGTTCTATTTTTAATCTCTGCTTACAGGGACAACTCTACAAAAGAAAAAACAAAGAGACTGGTTTGTGAGCTTCCTTCTCACAACAAAATATGAAATGGATATAACTGAAGACCTTTGAACCTTCCCCCCATCTTCTGTCAAAGGAAATTTGCTTGCACCACTTCCTTATTTAAGTCTCTGAATGTAATTGCCTGTAGGCTTGAAAGCATTATTTATCAAAATAAATAATTGTTCATAATTTGTAACAATGCCAAACAAGTGCCTTATCAATGCTCTAAATCTTTGGGTTGTGTACAATTTTTGCATGCTTACAAATTAAATCTCGTGGGTTTTCTTAAATATTTGATATTGCACCCCTGCATTCCTATCTTGCCTTGTGATATGTTTATTATGATCAGTTTCAAAGGCCACTGGATTTACTCCCCCCAAAATGAATTTTTAAACTTGAACATGTGTTTAGAATAATATATCAATCTTTGCTTCACTTTTTCGGTTCCACTCTCCTGGTATTATCTAAGAGATTATTTAATTCAAAATACTTCGAGAGGTAGAGGCTTAATAACTTCTTTGTTCAACCTGTTCCATTTTGAGGTATCCTTATTATGAAAGTGTTTTACCTACATTCAGCTGGAATTTCCCTTATTGCAAATTATATTTATGGTTTCTAGTCCTTTCACTATGTATCTCCAAGGAGAATCCAATTCTACTTCCTCTCCAACATCCACTTGCTAGTTGAGAACATGAGTCATATCCTTCACACATATGCACTCCTAAGCCTCTCCTAATAGGTGGAAAAAACCCAGGCCCCTTGGTCCTTGCTTGTATTGCATGGGCTCCAGTCCTTCACTTGGACTCACTACTGTGTATCAAAACTTTTTTCTTTTTTTACTTTACAAAGAACATATGGAGGAGGCAAGGACAGAATTGTCAGGTATTTTGTAACTGGAAGTGGATTGGAATTTCACCATTGAAATATCATTTTTATGATATTATTGCTAGAAACAGGCATTGAAAATAAAAGCCTAATGCAATTTGAATATAAGCAGTGAGGAGTCCCACTTATTTCTATGAGAGCTACTTCCACCTGCACCAGAGCTGTATTTGCTTATTTGGCAAATATTATTATTGATGCTTACTTTCCTTGATGTCCTTTCTCACACAGCAGAGAAAAACACAGCTGTGAGGGAGAGTAAACTTCATATTTCTAAACCGTTTTGTTTTGTTTTGTTTTGTTTTGTTTTGTTGTTACACTTGGGAAGAAAAGAGAAAAATCTCAAGTTTCTCCTATGAATTGGTAATAAAAATAAAAACAAAACAAAACACAAACCAAAAAAAGAAACAGAATAGCTGATTGTAACAATAGTCATGACTTTAGAAAATGTTTAGGAACTTCCATAGCTCTAAGCATGTATTTCAATCCCCTTGATGGTTTTCTTTGAACATAAATTTTAAGGTGCAGGTTTTGCATTAGTACTGTCAGGAAAGTGCTTTATGATCACTTGCTGTCATTTTCAGAAATTTTGACATGAAATCCTTCCTGGGATTTTGTTTAGTTTCAGTTTGGTCCTTTTTGGACTGATGCATTGATTAGGGCTATCCAGAGTGTAGTTTTCCTTTGATCTGTTTGCTGAAGCACAGGGGCTGTCCATTAAACATAGATGAGCCTTATCTTTGTGGAACACTAATTTACAAACTTGAATTTGTATCCTTGAATATCTTATAGGAAGATCACAGAGCTGAGCACATTTAGGGGTGACAGGAAAGAGAAAGGACAGCTTGAATTCTGCCTGGAGAGGAACAAAATGTGTCTGTGGCAGCTTATTGCAAGCAGTAACTGCCTCAGTAGTCATCCATGGTGAAATAGCTGCTGATAAAAGACCAGAAAAGGCTGAGTCCTCAAATGGGTACAGAGTTCAGATGAACAGAACAGCTGGAGAGGAGAAAATGGAGCCGGCAGCCTCATCCTTGTGCCCAGGCAAGATGAGCATAAACAGTTCTGGTCCAGGAGCTGTATGGTTACATGAGAATACAGGCAGTGTTTTCTCTCTATAACTGAAGTTTGAGGATGTGGGTGAGAATCCCCTTCCACAAGAAGGAGGTGAATTTACAGGAAGGTGGTTTCAGGAGTGGATGGAGCAGTAACTGCAGCATGGTAACCTTCCTCCGCACGTCAGGTCCTACAGGTCCCATATATGACCCTGGGTTTGTGCATTTCTCTTCCTTTGCCTCCCCCCTGGCTGCTACTGTTTTCTTACCACATGCCTTCCTTATTTAGCTTATGCACTACTAATTTTGGTGAAGCAATGGCTATACGGAATTTGTGTCCAGAGGTTTGTGTGAAGATGTAAAACATCTTCTTCATGTTACTTATTTTCTGCCAGAGTTACATGCACCAACTACAGAAAATATCCTTTAGTTTATTTTGGGTATGGGTTGTTCAGACGTACTTAATATTGTAGTAACCACTTTTGCCTAGTGAACTTTCTTGTTATTTTTATAAGCAGCAGAATTAGAACAATCATGATTTTTTTTCAAGATTCTTACAATTGTAGTCCATTTTTATTAGCAAAAAGCCACAGAATTAGATCTGAACCACCTTCAAGGGAGACTCAGTTGGACTCAGTTCCAGCAGTATGTTTAGTGGATTTAGCTCATCATGAAAGAAATAATAAATCAAGTTGGTATGATTATAGTCAGCAGTATGATTAATAAAACAGCCACACTAATCCAGGAACATAAATAAGAGGGGTGGGAATCTTTTCTCTTGTAAGACATTAAGTTTACAATACTTGGCTTCTTACACAAAAGCAGAGCTGTGAACTGCTTAATTCAGAGCTGTGTATGCTGGTGTGGGAGAAGTGGTCATCTGCTTTCTTCTGCTGTTATTGCTGTTCCCATATAGAGCAAACCACTGGCATTATCACTTTGCATAACTCTTTTTCACATGTATCATTCTGTAGCTGGTTTCTTGGATCTGTGCCCTGCTTTGAAATGTTGTTTTTCAAGACTTGTCCTTCTGGATAGAAAGAAGGACATAAACTTTTCTTTTAAGTGATCATAAAAAATATTGCTCAAACACATGCTTTTTTTCCATTTCAAACAATTAGAAATATAGCATGAGCAAAACAACCTCGTATTTCCCAAGAGACATTGTTGAACTTTCAATGAACTGATCACAAGCTGATATTTCCACAGCAGGGTACAAAATTCACACACTGAAAATGGGAAGAATTTCACAAGAAACCCCTGTAAAACCCAGAACACAGCATGTCAGTTCTATGGACTACCTAAAATTGATGTGAAAGGTACTTTTCAAGAGCAGGGCTGCAGATGCTTGAAAAAACTCATGATGTTAACCAACTGTCCTGGTTTGATAACTAATGTGACGCCACACAGTGAAGATATTAGAAAATAATAGCACTAATATGATATTTTGGTAATAACCATA
>WUAM01000272.1:5123099-5141838 GCA_024336885.1 Actenoides hombroni | reverse complement strand
TTGGGGAGGGAGGGGGGTTAACAGAGAGCGTCTGTTATCGGTCTAAGGGGCTGCCCTGACCCTAAACCGTGACACCAACTTTTAGTAAATGCTGCACACTTAACCTTTCCTCACCATCCTGTGTAACAGCCAGTATAAAACAAGCCACCAAAATGTGAAATAAGAAAAAAATATATGATAATTCAATCTGAGTGGGTCTTAATTGCTGCTTACCATTTGACATTCAGTTTTGGTTTTGTTGGTTTTTTTTTTAAACTTATTATATAGTGAAATTTGCAGAAATACATGCAACAGTAATTCAGTTCTAATATTATTCTAAACAAGAGCTCAGAGGGTAGTCACACAGTGTTTTGCTGCTTGCCTGTAGTGTGACCTACTCATAGCAAGAGACAGGATACAGGATACTCCTCCTTGTAAGGTTTTGAACAACAGTGCGTTAATTAAACTTTGTGTAGTTAATGATGAACTGTCAATTACAAGCAGTTTCAATAATCATGGATGTGTGTGGCTGTTGCAAGTTGGTATTTCTAAAAGCAGAGTAACTCCCAGGTGTAGGTGGAAGTATTAGAAAAGTACTTTGTGGCATCAGGTCTACATAGGTGGAATCATCTGAAAGCATGCTCTGAAATGTTCTTACACACAGCATATCATCAAACAATACATTTAAAAATGTTACTTTTGTTACTAATGGATTATTTGATTGTAATGCCAATATAATTTTGTTTTATATAGACACATGCACACATGTCGTTCTTGCTTACACATTTGAAGAAGTCATATATGACTTTATGCATTCCCTCTTCCACTTTCCACTTTTGGATATTTGAATGTGGTTGCCTCTCTGGTTAAGATCAGTGATGTTACCTCTCGCAGAAAGGGATGACATCTTACACTTTCCATGAGGGAACCAAAGTAAATTTTCTAATAGGAACTGAAAGAATGTATAATGTAATTAAAGACAGACCTACAACAATTTCCTACTGTCAAGAAATTTCTCTATCTTGAGTTATTTCGAGATGACCTGTTCCTACAGCTTATGCAAGAAGTTGATATGCTAGGCAAGCCTAGGGGGAATGAGATTGCAAGGTAAAAGGTGCTGGTTTATATTACTATTTCTGTAATTACCATATATGGTAACATAAGATACATTCATAGTTGTCATTGGAACCTGTGAAATTTCCCGCTGGAAATGACTAGTCCTAATTTAGCAAGAAGAGGTTTGCATAACAGTCAAGAGCAAAGGTCACAGGATCTCATGAAAGAATGTTTCACTGTTGCGACTTTATTCAATCTGTAACAATATCATTTTGGACTTGTGCACCTAAACACACATTACATATACTAGATGCAAGTATGAAGTAATTTTGTGTCATCTGTCTGATTCATTTATAATTCTTTTCTTCATTTCATGACCTTTGAGACTAGATACTTCTGCAAAAGCTCCTTCCTATTGAGTAGTGCATGAAGGAAATCAATCTCTTAGATTTTTGCTTTCATAAGCAATAATTAATCACATTAAACTACTGATATAGAAATAGATGGTGTGTAACTTCTTAATTTCCCTGCAGGCCTGTAACTACTTTTCATTGAATTTAACTTAATTTTCTGTTAGTGGATATTGCCTTTATGAACTGATGTGGTCACTTCCTCAACAGTAATATCTTAGAGATTCTGATGAAATTAAAAGCTTTTGACAAGTACTCTCTTCTGTGAAGTACATGCAGCCTTTTATTCATTCGGGGGTGGACTCATCATTGTAAAACCAATCCACTTCTCCTCAGCGATGCAAATTGTACATTTGAGTACAGATTTTGGGATTCCTCTCACCCAGATCTTCAGGATATGTTGTTGATCACAGTGAAATTTCAAATATTGCTGCACTTGATTTTCAGTTTAATCCAGTGTTGAAATAGATGCCTCTTCATAATTCAGATCTGTAATCATATTTAGAATTTATTATTTTTGTCTCTAATCACCTGATTGGACCATGTTTTTCCACAATGATTTTTACGTCTGGATGAGATGGCATTACTACGGGCATATGCCTCAGAAGTGTGAAATTTCTTCTCATTTCAATGTCATTGACTCATACTGAAACATCTTTTTCATATTTCATAGTAACTGATAAAAGAATCTCTCAAAGAACACCTCTCTTTTTTTTTCACAAGCTGTACATTGTAGGATGATTCCAGGAAACCCATCATCTCTCTTAATTTTCCTTCATTTACATCTCCATGAAGGACTGATGGGCAGCGATAAGCCAGTTGTTAGCCTAATAGCGTCATCAAGTTGGCAGAGGAGTGTTTTCTGCAGATATACTGAGTTGCCTGCAGTGGTAGGACTGAAAGGCATTAGCAGCACTCTTCGAGGATAAAAAAGTGGTACTACAAACCTTCTAGTAAGACAAAGATTTCGGATATTACTTTTTTCTTTTCCTTTTCTTTGTCTAGCACGTAGGCAATATCTACGTTTCTTACGTGTATGATATGTACACACATAAATATATATATACACACACATACACACCTACGTAGTTTTATCTACACACAGAGAAAAACATCGTAAACTTCATGTAGCACTGAATTTCAGACTCTCTTAATCATTATTACAATCTTTGAGTCTCTCTCAATTTAATATTGGAGAGAGATCTTTGGCTTTTGGGTTGGAGTGTGTTGTTTGTTTATTTGTTTTTCCCTGAGAATTATGACTGCTTGTTAGGGTATAACATATATATTTATGAAAATTCTGTTATGTCTATGAGTAGATTATCACAGATATGTAATATACTTATGAAGCATGAGTATGTAATAATCACATTATATTTGTAATGTTTTGTTCTCAGTATAGGATGAAGTTTGGAGTAGGTCTGCCCTTCATATAGTGCAGCTTTGACTATGCTTTGATATTGCATGTTAAGACAGTATTTTTCAGTCATTGCATTTACAGGTTGGGTTGTTTGTTTATTCAGGGGTTTTGTTGTGTTCTTTTGTTTTGTGGGTTTTTTTGTTTGTTTTGGATTGGGGTTTTTTGAGTTTTTTGTTGTTTTGGTTTTTTTATTGTCAAGAATAATTTACAAGTCTATTGGTTAACATTTTCTACTTTATTGTCTATGTAGGATGGTTTTATTCACTGATATAATAGTGTCATTAACTGACAGAACAGTTAGGTTGAATTAAGGACTAATAGTTTTTGTTTAGCTCATTAGTTAATTTTATATCATCAATACAGGTTGGGTTTTTTTGTGGGTTTTTCATTTGTTTGTTGTTGTTAATAGCAATAGCCATGTGCTCTATGACATATTCTGAAGTGCTATAATCGGAGGTAATCACTGCATTTTCTACATATTGATTACAAAATACAATTCTAGAATCCTAAATCACAGTAATATTCTGCTTAGTAAATAATACTAAGTTGGGACTATACCAAGATTTTCTCTAAAGGATTAGATAGGAAACTGTGTTTCTCTTCTGTGTTTTCAGTTTTGTAAGGGCCAGGCAGTAACTTGATTTTCAATATTGAAGTACTGGGGACTTCAAGTAACAACAGAAAAAGAGTTCATGGGAATTACTTCCAGATCACAATTAACTCCCAATAGACAAAGAGCATAATTCTGACTTGAGTCCACTCTTCCATTTCCTGAAGTGCATGGTGGTTACCCACTGGTTTTCTTCTGTCTGTGTTCTGTTAGAAGTCAGTAAATGGCTTTTATCGTGTAGCACCTGAGAAATTAGGAGATAATTCATCAGATCATCCCTTCTGAAAATGAACAAAACATAGATATCCAAGTATGCATCAAAAAGCTTCCTACTTTCTTGTAAAGCAAACTATTACTATCTTTCAAGAGCTCTGTGTAACAATGTTGGACGGTGAAATTTCTATTTTGTATAATATTTTTGCAGCTAGAGATCAAAGAACTCTTCTTCCACCTCTTCTTAAGATATTAAATAACTCCACAAAATTAAGCCTTTTTTTCTGTTGAGGTTCCGTTTCCAGAACAGCCAAATAGAAAATAGCATACTCTGAAAAAATGTGTTACAACTACATTTTGTGTGATAAATGAACACTATTGATTTTCCTATAGTGCCTTTCATAAAGATAATCTGTATATAGGAGTCAATTAAATGCTGAAGAGAACAGAAAGGTTTAAAGCTGTTATTTAAATCGGCATATTTCACAGGAAATACACTGAGCAGCTCAGGATTAACCGTATCCCCTCCATATACAAAGATTTATATGGAAATCCTAAAAAAAAGTATGAGAAATGTAAAGAATTATGACAAACAGTCAAGAGATCTGATGGATAAGAACTCAGCAAGTGATGCCATGAAGCTCCCAGGAGTCTGAAAAAGCTCTACGGTCATTTTACTCAGGTTCAGTGATGGAGAAGAAGTTCAGAGGATGAGAGAAATATCGAGAGTAATATTCCGTTATGAAACTAAGAAAGGATGTTTTAACCTGTTCCATTGCAAAAATATGGGAAAGATGATGGTAGGAAACATGAGTATAGTTCAGGTAAAGAACTATATTTTCAGTTCATTCAAACAAACCATCACAGAGAGAAACAATAAAGACTACCAACATCTGTGTACTGTTGCTACTGTAGTTATTCTAAATGAATATAAGATCTTGTAAGAACATATTCCAGCATGGGAAAGTACTTATCAGTTTCATAAAATGGATTCTGTAGTGGCTAATTGAAACACAGAGTTACCACTTTTGCAATGTGCAGAGTTTCTTTTAGGGAATGAAGTTGGTTTTAGTTTTTGCTTTATGCTGAGTCGCAGTATCTAAGACATTTAAGAACTTTCTTTAAATTTGCATAAATAACTTAGATGCTTCAAAGCCTAGGATTCATTTTGACTTGGGATTTTGCTCAAGTCGCTTTGGAAAGCAAAGCACAGGTCAGCATTCATCCTGCCCGGCTTCAGTCATGGAAAAAAACCCCCTGAACTATCTAGTCTAATCTTCCTTTTAGGACTTTTCCATAATGAACAGAGAGACACAGAGAGGCCTTTTTATTTCACTTGCTATAAGGCCCTTCCATCCCCAAGATCTCTTTCTTTCTACTCATACAGAAGAATACTTTATAATAACTTTGTTTCTGTCATTTTTTTATATTGATTGCATAGTAATTCTTTACATGTCAGTCCAACAGTGCCCTCTCTGTGGTTTGTATTTTATGGGGAACTGAAGGCTCTGAAAACATGTAGTTTTATAAAGAGTTTCAACATCCAGGTTCTGGTGGACTCTAGTGAAAATTAAAGACCTCTGCAGTATTTTATATCATTAAACTGCTACATTTAGAAAAGGAGAGTGAAATACATCCTTGCTTTGGTACTTACGTTAACTTCAGGAAATACATAATTTCAGGAGGAATATAAATTAAACACTAAATGATGGGACTTAGCAAAGAACTTATCCTAGTAGGAGAATTTTCCAATGTTCAGAACTGTTCAGCTTTGTGTCACATTCACATGACACATGTGACTGAAGAAACCTCAGAAAAGACTTTCATCCGATCTGGGATGTATGGCAATGGCTACGTCTCCTGTAATTGTTTTATAGTAACCAGCATGGTTTTCATGTATTACTATACATAACCCTCCTTTGATAACTTCCTCTACTTAGGAGAGGATCCCATCAATATTTCTAATCTCCTCATGAATAATTTTTACTATTCTCTCTTCCTACTAACATACAATGTTTCAAAAATTTGCAAGTGTATGTACTTAGTTAAGTGCTGATGCTCTTAACTCTGACTAAAGTTTTTTAGGAGGCATTTTGTACATTTTATTTTTCTTCCACGTCCTTATAATCTTACTTACAAAGAGTTACAAGTATTGAGTAAGTGTCTGGAATTTCTTTATGTATTAGAAAGCAAGACAGGTCTTATTTCTTTAAAATTTTTAGATTGCTTTATGATTGTAAATACCCCAGGATTACATCCAAATTCCTCTATTTTAAATCAGTGAATTTATTCCAATAGAGGAATTCGGATGTGATCCTGTTGCAAACTTCCCCTTGTGTCACCCCTGCTATGCCTCCAAAACCTACAGATTTTAAAACAACATAATGCATACATTTCACTTCAACTTTAGAGTGTTAATGACTACTGGGGTTTACGGCAAAACTTTTCCAGTAAAAGTTGGCACCTGCAAAACTTTCCAATTTAATTGGGGAAATTTGCTGTCTCTCTATAAATAGGTACGACTGTAGTAGCAGGAGTATTATCTTTTGCTTGTCACTATTTTGCAACCATTCAGCATTTGGATACTAAAATTAAAACAAAGCAACGATAAAGAAAACACATTCCAATTTCCACATTCACTTTGTCTTAGCTCCCTACTGACAGCAGATGTGCCAGTAATGGTAGTGTTTTCTACATGATGATACATATTAGTAGCTCATAATGAGCTAAATGCCATTGCCAAAGAGTTGTCACTTCAGTACTTTCCCCAATCATTTCACTTAGAATAAGTGAAAGATGTAGTTTGGCGAGTTCCAGAGCTTATTTGAATAGCAGAAGAGGTTTATCTGCCCAGTTTCTCTCCTGTAATATGACTAGACTTAATGTATATGCTCAGTCAGTCTTCAAATATCCAATGCTTTCTGGAAAGTGTCAGGGGTATTGTGCATGGGGACACTCGGTTGCATGAGATGCCATGCGCAGAAAAGACGTAGCTGTCATCCCCCACATTGCCATAGGGAAAGCAAACCACCTGAAAATGGGCTGAAACTACCATGTGAGATGCTTTTGCCAGAACAATATGTCTTGTGCCAGGCAATTCTGCAGTAGTTGCAGAAGACTTCTAAACACAATTGCTTGTTCTGGTAGCTGTCCTCATTTCTTGATGTTTCTGTCCTGTGCTTAGGTATACACAGACAAATATTAATATCTCATAACTTCCCATCACAAACACAGGGTTTTAAAATTTGTTTGTAAAAGTCAAGTGTATGACTGGTTTTGAAAGGCTTCGGTCTTGTCCCTTTGGAATAATAACACTGTTCTGCATTTTACAAAAAAAAAACCAAAAAAACCAAACCAAAAAAAATGACAAATAAAAACAAAGTTGCAAATATCTGAAAACTTTGCTAGAAACTGAGTGACAGGACATATGAAACTTTGAACATGAAGCACATGGACATACAAGAAACATGACAAGCACTTTCAGGATTTCTCCAAGATCTGTGTTACTGCTTTGTAACTTCAAGAAGAAAGCAGGAGTGTCAGTGGATCTGGAGACCTGAGCAGATTTCAGGGGGCCTTAACACCACAGCATGGTACATCTTCATTGCTAACATTCACATACATTGTATTTTGCATATAGACATTCTACAATGTATCATGCATATCCGATTACTTTAAGAAACACCACTCTATCAAGGGTGTATTTTGATTACATGTTGTAAGTTGGTTAAAATACTAATTTTACTGAAGTCTACAGTAAATCTCCAACTGACTTCACAAGACCACTTTTCTTCGCTCTTTGGACTGCAAAACGTTAGCACAGTCAGTAGAGGATTGTGCCTTTGTAAGGTTCTTTTTACAGTAGAGATCTTATCTGCATTTCTACTGTGTTTTGATGTTTGGGTTTTATTCCACTCTGGTCAGTGACAGGACTTGGTTCATGTCAAAAGTAGTAAGAATTATTACTTGAATTTAGTTAAACTATTTTACTGTTACACAAAGAACTATGGCCACTTGTCTCACCATAGCTGTTAGTAACTAATGTGGGAAAAAAAAAAAAATTCTACTTTCTTAATCTACTTAATTAAATCAGGTGGTCCCAGGTAATTTTCTAATGATTCAGTGGTTTATTTTTTATGGTAATATCCAGATTCAGAGACGATAAATAATTTCTGTAATAAATGGAGAGGATTTCTGACAGACTTAGGCTAATAACTCAGTTTTGGTGGAATGCAAAACTGCAAGGCACTAATCAGCCTTCTCATCACTCTGAGTGTGTAGACAATTTCGTAATTGCTGTGAATGAATACCTCTGGCAACTTACCTCTGACTTCCAAAAATGACACACTATGTTTAAAGTTAAAAACAATGTTTTTATAGAGAGACATTTTATTTATGAGGTTAAGTAAAATAAAATATAAATGTTAAAATAAATAATATTAGTGTCTTATGTATAACCAGATCTGATATCTAATGAGAACAAACACTTCTCTGTGATAAAGCCATTCACCATAGGCAATCATAAAAGGAATACAAATACCCACTAATAGGTTAAGACATACATTCTATACACTGAAGTATACCTGTCTTCTTTCTCTGACAAATATTCTTATTAAGGAAATATGTAGACATGATGTCTGAAAGTATACGCTGAAAGATACACTGAAGTGTACCTGGCTTCTTTCACTGGCAAATATTCTTATTAAGGAAATCAGTAGACATGATGTCTCCAGCAACAGTGCAGCTTTTGGCATAGTCCCCAGAAAAAGAGATGTTCTACGGTTTGAATGAATTAATTTTGTGTTATCTGAGCAGTTCAAAGTAGACAGATAGAATAATCCATCTTTTGCTTTATGCAAAAATGGACAGCAAATGTTAAAGAACTTGTTCTCTTTTCTGTAATTTGGGTACCTGAGTTTGCTCTGCCATCTCAAAAGGCTATCACCCATAATAAAAGACAAAGCTGATTCACTGTTTACTTCATTCTTAGTGAAATAATAGAAATATAATTCCTACAGAAATCAATCGAGTTTGTATCACTGGACCTCAGTAAGAGTTGGATTTTGTGCCTGGTTGTTTTAGTAATAAGAATCACTGCTTAATTATGAAAATTACAGCAAGTTCTTAAAATAAAAAAAATAATAATAACAACAACAACAACAAAACCCAAACAAAAACAAAAAAAAGAATGCAGCAGTTCAAGGTAATTGAGAGTAAGTGAACCTTTCCTTGAATGAGAAATTCATAAGATTTGGCCAGATATAAGTTATCTCTGCTCTGTCATGCTGCAGACATGAATTTTGGGATTAATTTTGCTGTGAAATTACTGCATAGCCTATGATTGAGAAGCATTACAATCTCTCCATGTCCTTTGTTGTTTTAGCATGTTATTTCAAGGAATGAAGGACAGCAAATAAAGACGATGAATATCACTAGTTATTGTGAGTAGAAAACATGAAATGCATATCATGAGGAGCAGGCATACTGAAGATATTACTCTAAATATCAATATCAAAGTGAATTTCCAATTTTCAGAGTTAATGAGATACATTTATAAATTCTTAAAACCCGATTATATTAATATAGTTATTCTTTTGCTTTGTTACTTATCCTTGAATTTTCACAATAATTTGATTTTGACAATCATAGTTGTTTTTAAACACATACAATTTCTGTAGATTGCTTATTTTTGAATGGCTATCAAAATCCCCACCCACAGAAATCTGCTGTTACGTTATTAAAACATTATTGAGAGTGATGTTTATTCTTCACCTCAATGTCTATCAAACAAAAAAAAATAAAAGCCCAAATGGATCAACACATGGTCGATCCAGTCCAATAGTAAGTCTCCAGCAGTGGAAATAGCAGACACTCTGTAAAAAGTGGATATTTAGCATGCAAATGAGGTTGTTTTATGGGGTCTGTTTCCCTCATGCTTTTGCAGCACTCAAAATTTTTACACTACTCAGATTTTTTTAACACCCATTTTGGAACCTGTTGCTCAAGAATTTGTTTAATCCATTTTTCAATTCCCTGACACTGTCTCTGCATCCTCAGTGGCAGAAAGATCTGGACATTCACTAATTGCTGGTAAAATACTCATGCTTTTATCTATCTTAAACCAAAATGTATGAGCACATGCGAGCACAACATGTATGAGTACGTTTTTCGGCAAAGAAGCTCATGTTTCTATTGAGAACAAGAGCTTTTTAATTCCTTCAAGCTTCTGGTCCTTTGCACCTTTCCAGGAGTCACTAATTTCTAATCATCAGTATAAAGGTAACAACAGGTTCAAGACCAATATAAGTTGAGGGGAAAGACTCATTGCACCTCTATAATACGTGAGAAGTCTGCATGTGTCATCCTGTTATTTCAACACCTTCAGCAATGAGTGAGCACCCCTCACAAGCAAGACTGCCTCTGAATTCCCAGAAATGGCAGAGTTTCACACTGTCTATACTGAAAATCCTGTAGACTTAGCATGAATTTATAACAATATGGCAAGTGATCTTGAGGAGATTCTTTTGCTCTATTAACTCTTCCACCATTCACTTCAAAGTTGGAGAAATCATCCTGCTTGTCTTGCTTTGAGCTTTGGGTACATTAATATTTTCCCCGTGTCTCACTTTAGGTACTTAAATTCTTAAATTTAGGACCTTAAATTCTTCTTTGGTCCTTAAATTCCTAAAATCTTAGCCTTAGGCTTCTAAGAAATCCAGAAGACTGGGAGCTGGCTTTAAAACGCATTGATTCAGTCTGGTTGTAGTTTTTGAGGCAGTAGCAACAGTGCTGGATCAGAAATCATGTTGCAGAAACACTGCAGAGGTAGTATTTTAACTCAGGGTGATATCATTGTACTTACAACTAGGGGAAAAAAAAAAGGCGGGAAAAAAAAGGCAAGAAAAATCAGCAGCATTCATTGAAGTTATTATATAATCAAGCATATCTAAGTACATTAGCAGAACTGCATTTTTATCAGCTAATATATATCTGAGTTCTGCAGGATCAAATCCAGGTGCTGCTGAAATTAAAAGCAATTTTTCCTCTTGATTTCAATAGGAAGTGTATTTACTCCAAAACATGATTGCTTCATAAGATAACTAAAATGTTGAAATTGGTTTATTGTAACACATCTTTGTGTCCTGCGAAAATGTTTCCTCCTGACAAAATTTTCAGCCATGTTTTTATATGGATACATAGGAGGTCGGCTGTTGCTGCAGCAGCGATGAATTTGGTCTGAAGAAAGTAAAGATTTTGTCCTGATAGTACCTCCTCGTTGAGGAAATGTTAGTGAATCTCTATTAAATAGCTAAGGTCTTTCTTGTTTTTTCTAGATAAAGACGTAATTGCAATAGTTCCACTGGGTTAAGCTAGTTCTTCAGGCTTTTACCTGAGTGCATATTACAGTCTATATAGAGAATATAGTTTAGCAGTCTTCTTATCCTCAGTTTCTCAATACCTTTGCACTGTGCAAACACGACTGCAGGTCATGTTGTTTCTTAATTTGTAAATAAACCATGAGATTTGTGCCCCCTGTGGGAAGCTGTACTTTGCCACAGGCAGCACAGCAGCAGTGCAAACTACATCTCTCCCATTTTTGAGATCACTTAAATCCTCGTGTAGACAAGAATGTGAAGCCTGATCCCACCAGGAGCAGAAGAGTTCAGCTCTGGCTGATGGCAGATGCTTAAGCATGTCATTAGCTTATTTCACTTCAGTAGATCTGAATAAATTACCGTGACTCTTCATGTGTTTAAAGTTAAATACGTGTTAAGTACTTTACTGCATCAGGACTGAAGTGGTAATCAAGTCCCTAATCCTTCTGCACATCCCAGCTCTGGAAACTCTGTGTACTTGAAAGGGCACACCCAAGCCTGGAGACTTAAATGATACAGCAAAGCCAGTAAACAGATTTTTCCCTCCTTGCATTCACTTAAATGTTGTTCCTGATTTCAGTAAAATAATAAATAAAATTAACCTCTGAAGGACTGGGTTTGTGCCTTCTAGAGCCCAACTCGATGCAGTTAATGTTCTGTTAGGGGAAGGAAGGCAAGGAAGGGAGTGAGCATCCTCTCCAGTCAGCTGCCAAACTGCTTCTTGGTGGTCATTTCTGCCGCTGCTTTTCTGATCCGTGTCCGCTACTCCTGCTCTCCTAGAAGTGACATTTTCTGTCCTCAGAGATGGGAGATGTCACCTCAGAGGTCAGTGCTGGAAAACCAGGCAGCAAGGGTGCCTCAGCAGCTGAGCTGACAGAAAAAAAAACACCTCTGTACTGCTTAGAATACTAATATTTGACATGTAGTAGATACTGACCAATACCTATATGAACATGTAATCTCTAACGTTCTTTTAACACATTCTTATTTGCTAAAATATGACTCCAGCTTCATTCAACTGTCAGGCCTGCCCATCATGGTGAGGAGGAAGCTATAGCCCTGGGCTGCCAGGGCTGCAATTGGTAATTTGCCTCCTTAGGGCTGGGTGACAAAAGAAGGGCATGCACCGCGATGGCTGGAGGCCAGGTTATGGGGTCCAGGCGCTGCAGATGAGGAGTCCCCAGCCCTTGCTGCAGTTAGCACCACACCTGTGGCACATTTCCCTGTCAGCTTTTAATGGCCAACAGGAAACTTCTTGCCCTTTGCTGGCCCAAACTGGGAGCTTTTTGTGAGCAAAGGTACGAGCATGGTTGTAATCCTCTGCAGTATCTCCCCTTTTTCACTACTTCTTGTCCCCACGATGGTCCAGGAAGGGCCTGAGTGTGCAGCATTTTGGAGGTAAGCTTCTAAGAAATTTTATTGTACTTCTGAAACAAGGTTTAGAAGGGGAGGAATAAGTAATAGAGAGTTGTTGTTATTCTGACAAATAAAATGTGGAAGTGAGATCCTGGGGCTACCTTAAAAGCAAAGTCCGCAAACCTCTTTCTGAGACTGAGCAGTATGAAGAGCCACAGTGCCCATCATATGGCAGTTCTGCCTGCCCTGATGTGTTTGGCCTCCTCATGATGTCAAAGTCTTTTCCTGAAGTGTTACTTTCATATACAGCCTAGGAAAACAGCCTGACTTGTAGAGCTTTTTAAAACCTGCGCAAAATGTGTGTGTGGCTCAGAAGTGTTTTGGTTGAGTGGGAGAGTAGAGTCAGTGAGTCCTAGCAGTAAAAATAGGTGTGTTAAAACTCTTGTTAAAATCCTTAAAGAAAGAGGTAAGGGCTAGTCACAAGGTGTGAATTGTACTCTCTTTGAAAGGTAAGTGTTGTTGGCTTAGAAGCCAAATGATTTTTCATAGAAGTACGTGCTTCTCTCTCTGAGCTGCAACTGCATTGGATTGGGAATGAGCCAGGTAGCACTGTTTCTTGAGGGTTATGTATTTATGTTGTGTATTTCTTCAAGAAAAAAAGAAACAAAAAAAACTTCTATTGCTCTTATAAGTGAAGAGAGAAGCTCTAGTTCAGCTCTTCAGAATACTGAAAGTTGTAGTCTGAAAGCAGTTCAAACCCATCCATTCTGAGCTATGTAAGAAAACGAGAATTTTAATACGCTTGGATGTAGATAGGAACAGTGCTTGTGACTAGGATAATACATACACATTTATCCTGACTCTATTTCTAGTTGCTTGGACAACATTCCAGATAAAGTGTGTGGAATAAGCTGCTGTTTGCATGTGAAGAGTTTCATAGATTTATAGCAAAAGCAGTGAATGTTTGAACTATGTGATGAAACATCATTTTAAGATAGCAGATGCTTACCCATCAGTAGGTGACTTTAGTGTCAAAAACATCAGCAGGACCCAAACCAAAAAAAAAAGGGTTTTTAACTATGACAAAATAACTGGTATTTAATTTTTTTTTTTCAAATCTGAACATCTTTAATACATGGGCATGAATTGAAGGGCTCTGGACTGGTTTGAAAACACAACTAATTCTGTTCAGTGATTTTACTTTCCAGCTAAGTTGTACTAACTAACTGCACTTTCTAAAGTTAGCAGCATGTCTTCACAGACAGTGTCTGCTTCTGGCAGTGGTAACACCCCCTCTTTAGAGTTAGTACCAAGGGTTGGTGTGCAGACCAAGGCCACTTCTGGATCTTATGTACCACTTTGGAGGGTGCAGGAAGTAAAAGGCTTCACCTGCAGGGAGGAAAGGACAGGACAGGAGACCCCAAACTGACCAGTGAGGGATTCCATCCCATATATATATATCTTACTTGGTATAAAGCTGAGGGATCAGGAGAGTCTCGTCCTTCTTGGCCCACTTGGCTGATTTTGTTCAGCTTGGTTTGGGTCCTCTTCTGGTTTCTTCCTCAGAGCATCTGAGGAGGACTCTGTCCCCTCTGCCTTCGATCCCGATCTGTGTGTTCCTGAATCCAGTACCAGAATCCATCTCCTGAATACAGTTCCCACCTGCTGCTGGGCCCAGTCTGGGACTCTCCTGGTGCCTGCTCCACAGCATCAGTGGTGATGGTGACATAACTGCCATCAGAGGGGGCTGGGTTCGATACTGGTTTTGTATATATTTGTCTATATCCAATTTTTTATTATTATAATTTTTTATTAAAGCTGTTCTAGTCTCCTTTTCTAATTGCTAAGTCTTACACTCTTTCTCTTCCCCTTTGGGGTGGGAGGTGGATTGACAGAGAGTGTCTGTTATAGGTCTGAGGGACTGCCCTGCCCCTAAACTGTGACAGGCTCATACAATATACTTATAGTGAGAGGAAGCTGAATTTAGCTCTCTACGCTCAAATAGTCAGGTGTTATGTTAGGCACGGAGGAGACTAGAAAATAGAGGTAATGCAAGAAGTAAATGTGAAGGAAGTTCAGCCAGCATAGTCACTGTTGCCAGTGTATAGAAGTCAGCCTACAAAAATGTTTTGGTGTTTTTAAATGAAGAATGCTCTAGGAGGTAGACTAAGAGTAGACCACCCTTATAGATAGCTGTCAGGTGAAAAGAATTAACAAGTATAAAAATCTGGGCCAATTTGCAATATACTGCTGTAATTCCATCTAAGAATAAAGAACTCCCTTTTTATCGGCTGCAACATGGAATTTAAAGTTTTACTGAAGTGCTTGCTGCAGTTTTTCCACAGGGTTTTTTGTCTTGTGCTTTGGAGCATATATCATAACAATGTACTACAGGCTATCCTAATTTTAGAAGGAGTGAATGAAGTATGTAGTTCAAGATTAAATTTTTCTTTATTTTTTTATTTAAAAAAACCCAAACCAAACCCCACAAAACAGTTCTTCTGCCTCACCCCCTTACAAAAGAACCCCAAGTAATTGTAAGGGAGAACATAGTTGTCTTGTCAATAACTGTTGCATGTTGTTCTCACAATATAATGGCTAACACAAACAAAGCATATACATGAAACACCATACTTAATTTATACAAACAGAGGTAACATTTTAGTTTTTCACCAAACCCCACATTTTTAACTGTTACAATTTTGCTTTAAAAAGCTGTATTGATTTTATAAACTTATAATTGTAGAATTCTTCTATTCAAGCAAACGATGGTGTATTTTGTTAGTGCACTCCTAAAATTATTCCTGTGGTCCTGTCTTTAACATCTCTAGGTCACATTTTGAGAGGTATTGTAGCTTCTATCCAGGGTTCCAGCTGGCTCTGTCATTCCATATAATCCCATTGCTTCTATCTGTAGGCAGAGCACAGCACATAACATTAAGGTTTGCTGCAGTAAAAAGAAAAAAATAATATTAAGAAAAACCCCACCAATCCTGTGTGTGAATTTTTAAGTGAGCAACACAAATAAATGTGTGCCCTGGGACTTCCTTGTATTAAAATAATTGTTTTTCATTTATGTGGTACTTGCACCTAAATTTCCAAGTTCTGAGTAATAGAAAAGAAAAAGATTTTGTGCAGTCTGACAACTAAAGAAATAACACCAAGGAAGAAATCCTTTTATTGAGTACTCCTACACAAAATAAATAAAGACTTTGAAAGCAAACAACCATGTAAAGCAGCCCTAGCTGAATGGGTTACTGCCTCTCTTGAAGATATCCTACAGGGAAAGCTGCTTTTACAGCATGCCCAAAGGAAAGCATAGAGTTTGCTCCTGGTTTGGAAGGAAAGCACCTGACATGCTTATTCCTAGTGTGGATAGCTTATTAGCTGGATGGATGTTTTGGAAGCAAAGATGTAAGGTGTTTTGCCTCTTCTGCTAAGCTTGGTCAGCCATTCTGGTGCCCATGATTTGCTTCTCTACTTTTAATGTACATTATTAACAGAAAATTTGTCTATAAAGGAGTGACTGCAGGATTCTTGTGTCTTTCTCTGTATTTTAAATTAGATTTTCACCCCAGTCTTTTTTAGATTTGTCAGCAATACTGGAGAACTTGAGCCAACAAAGGGCAGGAGCTGGGCAGGAGAGGCTAAAAGAATTGCTACGTAAGTTCTCTATGAAAGGGCAACAGAAATTCTGTTGTTGTTTTTGTCTCCCAATGGGGAAACAAGTCCTTTAGCCATACATTAAAAAATACTGTGTAAGCTGGGTAATATCTGTAAGTGTGGTGACCTAAAACAATGTGAGCAAGGTGGGATTCAGTGAGTTGCATGGGTATTTTAGTGTTCTGTTGGTTATGGTTATTTTTTAAAGAACATAGTTTGCAGAATGTGGCAAGAATGGAACAGTCCCTCAAGCTGTTTCAGATGGTTTTAAAGGTAACTCAAGTCTGAACATGTGAATATTATTTTACAGTGGCCCCAAATAGAGGATGTTGCAGTGATGTAACCCACGGGTCACAAGCAAGGCAGTTCTGAAGTGAAGTCCTGTCAAAATATGTTTGGAAAGGCAGTCCCGAAGGCTTAAATCTAGTTACTATCCGTAACAGCGACCTCTGAAAGGAGCTATGTGTGATAATACCATGATAGATGGCTGTAGATATTCAGTAAAACATTTCTGCATCTATGATAGAGAACATCAAAGAGTTTCTTGCGGCTTTCAATGTCTTGGTAGAGCATATATGAATTCAGTTTAATAACCCCAGATGTCTTTCACCTAATCATTCCTTGACTGGCTTTTAGCTCCACTGAGCTAATTTAAACTGCTACAGTTTAAGGGCACAGCCTTGTAGTCTCCATTAAATAAGGAGGTTGCTAGCTGAGGATCTGGAGCTACCAGATACATTATCCTAATTAACAAGTGAGCAAATTTATAAAATCTAATCAATTCCACTGCATCTGCTATTGCAGATGAGCAGCTCACTGTAAACATATAAGGGTTTGGCAAGTTTCTGTAGACAGAAAATATATCTGTGTGTATATATATGTGCATAATATTTGGGGCGGGAGTGAAATGATTCCACTTACTCTGTGACCAGCTGGTTGATACTTATATTACAACTTCTGGAGTCCTTTTTTTTTTTTTCTTTTTTTTTAAAAAAAAAAAAAGAAATATCAAGCTTAGGCACAATTTTGCTGCTGGCTGCTTGTGAACAAGCCAAGAGAACACGCCGCCCCCTCCTAACTGAGTGATATGTATTGACTGTTCTGCACTTTATACTTAAGGCAATTTTGTTTTGTTTTGCTTTGTTTTCGACAAAGTGGTTTTTCCACCCCTTACGTCATGCCAGGATCCATCCACGTGTGTCAGTTTTAGCAGTACTACAGTTTATGGTTCGAGAAGGTCGCAGGTCACACAGAGGGTTTTCTTCCTACAGATCTCCGTCTCCAGAGGAACATGAAGATCTACAAATAAATAAACCAAAAAAAACCCAACAAACAAACAACAAGAAAACAAAAAACCAGAAGTGAGAGAAACCCAAATGAGAACAGAGCTCTGCTCCTTGCACGGCTGTGGCAGAGCTGAGACCCAAACTTGCTCTTCTGCACAGACACCGCCTTTGCCTTTTCTGTTATTGTTTTTGTCTTGTTTTTCCCAGGGCAGCCCCAGAACTCACTGGCTCAGGGGACTTTGGGGGACCACAGTCCCTTAAATCCAGGGACAGCCCAGCAGAGCCTGCACCCACTATGCCCTGGCTGGGGGGGAACGTCACCGGCTGCCTTGCTTGGCCTTTCTGGGACCTGCCCCTTCCCTCCCTCTGGGCCACCCGGCAAAGGCGTTACTGGTTTCCAGTAGCCAACTGGGGCAGGGCTGGGAGGCACAGCGCAGAGCTGAGCTTGCTCAGTGTGGTCAGCACCAAACCCCTCTGTCCTGGCTGCCCCTCTCCCATGGGGCAGAGGCTCTGGGCACCCGCGGACGAGCAAATGACACGGACATACAAGTCATTAAGGTAAATAAAGTAGGTAATGAAGTAGGGAAATGAGGAAGGACATTGGCTGGTGCTGAACCAGCGGGGCCGAGCAGCTGAAGTGGAGCAGGGGGCTGGACCCGCAGCAGGGTGCTGGCATCACGGGGAGGGTACGATACCTTTACATGTGTCCAACAGGGTTGTGACCATCTCCTAGACCAGGATGTGAAGCTGAAAGTGTCATCTGGGGATCTCCTACCACTCCGGACACTTTCTCCTCTTCCCGACGCTTCAAGCAGGCTGCTTTAGGGTTCAGATTGCGCTCTAGGCCAAAAACAGCAAGGGAGGGAGGGAAGCGACCTCAGTTTGGGCGACGGCATCGCGCACGGCAGCAGCATCCGGAAGAGACAGCGAGGACAGAGTCCCAGGACAGACAGAAGGGCCCGTGCGTGGAAAGCACCTCGGTGCAAGCTGCTCTTCACCTGCTGCTCCTCGCGGTGCCTGCGGTCGCTCGGCCCCTCGCTAGAGCAGAGCCCCTCGAACACCGGGCCGATCGAAACCCGCGCTCGCCGGCGGAAAACCCCGAGAGCCTCAGCCAGCCCCCGGAGTCGAGGCCCGAGTTTTCCGGAGCTGCTTAAATGGGATCCAGGTGCCAAATTCCCATTAAGCTCGAGGCGGGGGGGAGACGGACAAGAGCGGCTTCGAATCCACCCCGGGGCCGGGGGCTTCGGGAAGCTCAGCGACCGCGCGTCGCGAGCGGGAGGCGCGCACGCAAACGGAGGTGTGGGGGGGAGAGAGGAAGGCCCCGAAATGCACCTGCCAGCCGGTACCATACCTCGTACTTGCTGCTCCAG
>WUAM01000272.1:5078444-5122999 GCA_024336885.1 Actenoides hombroni | reverse complement strand
AATGATTCCACTTACTCTGTGACCAGCTGGTTGATACTTATATTACAACTTCTGGAGTCCTTTTTTTTTTAAAAAAAGAAAAAGCTGATTTTTGAGCCATTAATTCAGTCATTAGTTTATAAGAAAATTTGCATATGAAGCAGAGTTATGACTGTAACTGCATTGTATACTAGAGTCAAAGTAGACTGCTCACACTGCTGGGTCACTCATTCTGCTGCTTCTAGTGTGTTCTGTTTTGCTTTCTATTGTTTCCTTGAAAAGAAATATCCTTCCTGACAGTAGTTGAGTATTAAGTCTTAAAATGGTCTCAAATTTAAACAGTTCCTTAATTTTCTAGGAACAGCTACTGTGTGTATATATATGTACTGATATGGAGCTACTGTAGAGAGTCTAGTCAAATGGCATCAGGATAATGAAAGGACTGGAGCATCTCTCATATGAGGAAAAGCAGGGAGAGCTGGCGCTGTTTAGACTAAAGAAAAGAAACTTGAGGGGGTCTCATCTTTGTGTACGTATATTTGAAGGAAATGTGTAAAGAAGATGGAGCCAGGACAGTTTCACCATAACAACTTAATAAAGTCAATAATTTCAGATGTAGTCATAACTCTGGTTGAAATTTCAGCAGTGCTGTGAGATTAGCACTCTTCAGAGAAAGCCATAGGATCAGTAATGAAAATGGCCAATACCTTTTTTTTTTTTAGTATGAAAAATATCTTTACAGGTAACACACTAGTCATTAATGTCCTCTAAATCATTGACTAATGAGTCTCAAGGGGAAGGAGAGTGAGACTTGACTGAAACACAAAATACAGCTTAAACTTTGAATTGTCCCAGATGATTCTTATTTTGAGAGATGTGGCAGGATCACATTGTTACTGTATAGTTGCAGCTGATTCTGATGCATTTTTTTTCTGTCCAAAATGTCTGAGAAGTTTTCCTAATATGTTAAAAAAAAAAAAAATCTCTTCCCCAGCCCTCAAGAGTAGTTGTAAGCAGAATATATGAGGCAAACAACACATTAATTACATGGGTATTTTTTGACCAAAGCTTTGGGAAGATAAAAAGCAGTATTACTTTTAGCTTCTCTGTGAAAAGCTAAAATTTTTGCAGAGTAAACTTAAGTTTTGGAGAACAATGAACAAGAGCAAGTGCATGGTTTCATAAAAGAATGAATTTATGTATTACATAGAACATTATATATAGAATAGTATTACGGTAGAATTTATTTGAATTGGTCCACCAACGTGGGATTGAAGTTAGTGATATTTTGGTCACGGTGTCCATTCAGTGACAAGGTCTGTAGACCACTGATGTTTTGTCCTGAAGGTACAAGAGGTATATTTTAGCAAGGTAAAACACAATAGTTTGAAACTAAGTTTTACACTGCAAAAGAGAACACGGTCAGCTGAACCAGGAATAACAAGTGTATCTTGATGCAAAGGAAGACATGATCTATTTTTCCGTAAGAATTGTGTAGATCAAATAACAGTTTTCTACTGAAAATATAATTCTAAAGCTATTCAATATTATGCTACTGCTGTAGAAGCATTGTTAAAAATTATTTTTTTACAAGCAGCTCTTTCACTTTACAACAGAAGTGTCTAAAGTGGAGTTGGCCTTTGAGCCAGCCAACCTCTCAGCTGCAATAATCTAATTTTTCACTGTTTGAGTGTATAACCTCAGCCTTCAAGCTATATTTTATACCAATGTTTCTTGTCAGACTTCTTCAAAAGAATTAACCTACTCTGATTTACACTTGAGATTACAGCTGAGATTCTGTCTTTTGCCTCTTGACATACAAGTTAATAAGAAACTGGAATAAGGGAAGTGACTTCTGAGCAGCTCTACACAAACTGTGGAATATTGGGTTTTGGTGGGGTTTTCTGTTCGTTTGTTGGTGTTTTTTGTTTTTGTTTTAAACAAACATGGAAGATATTACATATGCTACTTCTGGTTTATGTGTGTGTGTATATATATATAAAAAAATAGAAGGAATAAAAATCAATCAATCATTGAGGGACACTTAAATATTTTCTGGCTTGTTTTTTTTAATGCTCTGTCTGTTTCAATACCTGGGATAGTTTTTACAAGGCAGTGTCACTAAGCAGTAGATCCAAGTGGGTAATTCAGTGGTTAGATTACTCACTACAGGTAGCAACTCAAAATATCCAAGAGAGAATTCTTTTCATACTTAATGGCTTTGTCCCTTCAGAGGACTTTGGTGGTGGTGTTTGTGTGTTAGCTACTGATCATATCCTATGCTCTGTGGTCAAAATTTAGTTTCAGTTGTTAAACTGTGTTTCGGCAAATGACCTGCTCTGTTTAAATGAATAATGACTGCTACTTGTTGTGCTTGATGAATGTCTCGGATTAGGTTTAATTTAACAGTAGCACTTGTGTGTGTATATGTTTGTTGCCCAGAAAACGCATAGCTCTCCTTGACCACTGCTTTAATTGGGCCTTGGCAAAGCAATTTCTATCCCTGCTGTATGAATCTCTCTCATATCATGCAGGCCAGTTTTAGTGTGAATATGAAAGTGTATTAGCCCTGCTTTTTTCTCTTCTATCAGAAAGACTTATGTTCACTTACCACTCAAATTATAAAGGGACAAAAGCTTAGCTAGTGTTATTTAACTGTTAAAATTTGATCAAAGGCTTGAGAAAAGTGTACTCTTCTCCCATCTCTGTAGGGAGATAAAAAGACCTGGGGCTGCTGCTGAACTATGCTTTGCATCAAGTCTTTTGAAGTCTGTGGTCTCACTGAAGGAATAAAGACCCTTTGCCGATGCTGGGGCTGTCGTGACAGTGAGCCCCATCTTTCCTGGCTCCACAGACTACTGAGCAGATGGCACTTGGGTGGAAACGGAATACTATTTTTCTAAATGGTGCTCCTTCACCTTGCTTGTTATATGAAACCAGGGAGTACTGTGATACTGGAGAAATCATATGATTATACTTAATCAGAGACAGGATTTTTTTCCCCACTCCTTTTTTTAAATTGTCCGTTCCAAAAAAAAATGGTTGCTTAGACTTGAACAGCAGGGAGCCGAATCAAAATTTTACCATGCTAATTGGGCAAGCCTGGAATTCCTGGGATTTGGCAGTGGATCATTTGAAAATGCATGGGATGATAATTGAAGGCAAATTAGCAATTTGGACACCAGGTGTTCTGAATATGATCAACAAAGGAGAGGAGACAAATATCTTTTCTATTCAGACAAAAGAAGTTGAAAGTGCCAGACTAGAAAACTCTAACAAAGATGAAGTTTACTTGTGATGTGTTAATGTATCTTAAATTAATGAAGAAAACTTGCTCACTGGGTAGAATACTACCAGGTGTTTGTATTCTAATAATAGTCCTAAAAGATTTTCTTTTGTTATACCTTTGCAATAGTTGCATCTGTAAATACAGTTATTGACCAGCCTGCATTAAAACTGCTTTTGACTGCAGACTATCTGCTGAAGAGATGCAAACCAGTGTACTTTTTCCTCATTATTTAGTTACAGGGCTGTATACAAGGGTAAGTACAAAAGAACCTACTGAGTCGAAGTTTTTTTTTTTTACATAAGGTTTCTTTCTTGTTTTTAAAATCATATCAGAACTGTCTATTGCAGTACACTGTAGCAAACAATAGAGCTATGAGAGTCTTGTGCCCTTCTGGAGAGTCTGCTTTGCTATTCAAATGGCATTTATACATCTCTGTTCAGAATACGTATAGCTTTTGACATTTTGGCAATTAAATTAATGTTTTCATGAAGAAGAACAAGGAAAAGAGAAAGAATAGATAACAGACCATGATTTACTTGTTTGTGGGTTTTGATTATATACTGAATGCTTCAGTGCAGTTAGTTCTGGTTTAAGTTCTAAACGTTGTCAAGTAATGTCTCCTTTGATACAGCTAAAATGTTGAATTTATTTCTGATCAAGTCCCCAAATCCTAAGCTTTAACAGTCTAAGAACATTTCCATCTGTGTACTTTTGAATGCCACTTGGCATGCTTTGAAAAGCATTGAAAAAGTTTGAAAAAACCAAATAGTTTACTAAATTTTGTCACAAGTCTGGTGAATCTTATTAGTGGGCTTTTGCTTAAATATTGAGAAGAAAAAATAAGAGACATGCTGTTATTTTTAAACTGTTTCATAACAAGCCAGATGATTGCTGTATCATTGCTTTAAGAATAGCAATTGTGAATTAGGACAAAGCATAAATCTGCTAATGTGCATTTAATCACACAAAAAAAATAAATGTCTGGACTGTGTTCTGTAATGTTCACATGATGGTGCTCACTGAATGCAAATGGAACAACAGGAAGATGATCACAGGTGGGAGCTCCTCTGCTTCTAATTAAGTTAAAACCTTTTTTGTGACATAGTGGTTACCTGTCCTCTGACTGGTTCAATGCTCAGACTTGCATTCTCCTGCTGTTCTGATATTTATTAATGGCATTCCACTATCAGAATCTGGATGATTGACTTAGTCTGGTTTCACAGCCTGAATGTATAAATCATATGCAGTTTAATTTCTTTTAAAATATATTAACAGTTTTCTCAGATTATCTGTTAAGTGGCTGCAGTGATAAAGGAATGCACATTAATATAGAATTAGCATTGCCATTGAATATTCTTTGAAATAAATACTTGTGCAGTGCTGGATCTGTTTCTGAGTCATTTGTTAAGCAAATTGTAAAACTAGCTTGTGAGCAGGAGCCCGTGTCTATGTGATCAGCATAGGTATTGCTTATTTCCCTCCCCACTCTAAATTTCAGTAACTTGAGAATGTATTCATATGTTCAAGAATACCCAAGGCAAGTCAGTTGGCAAATCCGTAAATGGCTTGAAAGCTGAGAAGCAGAACAGCTGATTTACTGGAAGTTTTCTTGATTTTTCTCTCTCTTCTCTGTTTTAAATTCAAAGTTCTTTGGGTAGATTTTTTTTGCTTGTTTCCAGTTATTTTGCAGTGAGGACCTGGGCTCGCAACCCTCTCTTGTATGTGTAGTACAAATGTTTTCTGAGTTCCTTCTGTTTGCAATTTGTACCTGGAGACCTTTAAGATAAATTGCTGAGCTTCTAGCTTGGTCATTCTGACCGAAAAAAACTGTGCACGTTAGGCATAGCACTTCACTGATCATGAGGAATTGCAGACTATACAGCCATGCTCTGCAGAATAATCCAGTATATTTTCAGTACAAAATAACTTAATCTATTGCAAATGACACTTTCCACTAAAACCTTCGGATGCTACCAACCTATTGGCAGTCCTTGTTTGCTAGAGGTGGCTCTGGGATGAGTAAGGGAAGAACTGAAGTGTGTCATGGCCAAATTTGAAGGTAAGTGAGAAAGTTCACTCTTTACATGGGAGCTGGATCTCTCCACTCAACAAAATTATTCCAACACTTCTCATAATACCGCATCCACGCGTCTTGAAATCCTCTCATACCTCTTCATATCTGTTTAGCGATATTGGCAGAATCTGTTCATTGTATTTCAGAATATCAATTCCATGTAATTTTATTTAGGTTCATCATTAATTTGGGGCCTTTTCACACTTCAGTGTTCCCTTTTTTGGACTTTTCATCCTCTTCTTTCCATTCCTTTAAATGTATCCTTGTTTTCCTTTCTATCCTCTCAGAGCAGTGTGACCTCTAGTTGCCTATGGCCAGCAACATTCTTGCAGCACGCTGTGTCCACGTATGTCACTTTACACACCTTCATGCCATGTGCATCCTGTTCATCCCATGAATGCATCTTTCTGACCCTTCTTTATCAGAATTTATTTTTCAATTTCCTAAAAGTTTATTAAAAATGGTCTGGTTTTTTCTTTGTTGTCTTTAAGTTATATTTCACTTTCTGCCTGGAAACTATCACTTAGACAAATCTTGTTGGGTTTGGGTACTTTTGAGGCTTTTTTTATTATTATCTGTTTATTATTTATTTTCTGTTACTTTGTTCAGTGGGCATAATAGCTGTACCACTTCATTTAGAGTAACATGGCAGTTTGTAGTTTTTAATTATCTGTTCAATAAGTCATTGTATATTCGTAATAGTAATTCTAATTTCCATACCATGTCTAAAATGAAACTCCAACTTAATTTGCCTTCATTTTCAGCAATGCTTAAACCTGTTATGAAGTGTTATGACATGAAGCTTAAGTTTCCATGAATAATAAATAATAATTGGAAGGAAAATAAAGTTGGTATTTTAAGAACAACATTTAAAAACTAAGTGAAGGCAATCTAGCGTTCTTCAAATGAAAAGCTTAACATGAATTTTTACTGAGGTTTTTTTAATGTTGTTTCCTATCATTTGACTTTCAAGCATATTAGAATGACATTTTCTACTTGTTTGGCATTGTTTTTGACCAAGATGACATAATTTTGCTACAATTCTGTCATGAGATTATACAGAGATGTTGAGAGGGGTGTAGAACTTGGAGGTAATTATTTCTGAGGCTCAGTGTGCATTGTGGTACTAATTGGCTCTTGTGTTTGTAGCACGCTGAAAACTTGCTAGGCTATTTCAGTAGATGTTCCTTCTAATTTCTGCTTGATTTCCAGCAGGCATTTGGCTTGTAGAGGTGGAAGGGAGAAATAGAAGTAGAGGAGGGGAAAATGGAGAGGGGAAGAGATAGCACAGTGTGAAACAGATTTTTTCACCTGATCTAAAAACTTATTAGTGGGAGAGGAAGAAAAGACTAAGATCAGGCACTGGCAGAGGAAAGTAACCTAGCTGTATAGACTGCTAATATTTATTCACAGAATAAAATAAAGATACTTGGACTTATTCCTCAATTGTTACTTTAGCCCATTGTTACTGGAGTACCTAAGGATTTGGCTAAGCTTTGTTAGTGTATCCATCTAAAGATGCAAATTTATCCTATTGTCTTTAGCAAGATTATTTATAGGATTCCTCTTGATTTTCTAGCATGTGACTAGTTAGTATTGGAACTAGATATATATAAATTGAGCTTGCAATACATTAGTAGAGATAATTAGTACCTGAATTAGAAAGAAGTTAAAGGGAAGAGAAGCCCCTCAATAAGAAAACATATCTTTTCATGTGAATATCCATGTTGTTGAGGAGTTCAAGGATGCAAATTTTAACTTCTGATGAATTTTCAGCTGTTTAGCTCTCTATGTGGGCACTCATGACAGAACTTTGACCTTTATATTTAGAAGTCTGCAGAAATCTCATTGTGCAAGGAAGATTAGTATAGCATAATTTTGCTAATCAGAATATCACTTCCCTCTCCTCTAAATGTCTTGCTGTCCAAAAAAAAATTCTGATTGTATTGCACTTAAAGCATGATGCTACCTTTTGTGTATTCTTTGAAGACTGGCTATTTCTGAAAATAGCTGATGAAAATGTTGAAATTAAACCCTGCATTGTGATTTGTATCTGTGGACTTACATGGGTCAATATACAGAACTGGAGAAAATTGGAAGCTTTTTAATTTTATTTTTTTTTACACTTTTCATCTAGCCCAAAGTTTATCTGTCTCAAACTTTTTCCAACGAGCTTTCCTTTCAGTGAAGATCAAATATTGATCTCTCTTTAGCAAAGAATTCCAGGAAAAGCTATTAAATAATCACCAGATAACTATAGGTATTTCTAATGGAAATGCCATGTCAAATAACAGAATTGACCACAAATATTCCAATGTAGAACAAGGAGTACTGTGCTAATGTGTATGCAAGTATTTAAATATCAAACTTCAATGTAAAGAGTGTGTTTTAAACTTGGACGATTTTTAAGTATCATTAAACCTCAAATAGTAAGTGCTGTCAAAAATGGGAATGTACTGTTTTGCATAGTTTGCATATTATTCATTAGTCATAGTTAATGTGCTTAAGGCATATTGACATGTTCACTTTAGCTTAAATTGCTTGATCTGTTTTGAGGGCCTTTTAGCAAATAAAATCTTGTATCTTGTAATAGAAATGCTCATCTTCTAATGAATAAAGAATTTACCAATTTGTGAAATATGTTCACCTTTGTGATTCGAATAGTATCCAACCAGTCTTGCATAGGCTTATATTTTAAAGTATTTTTATAGTGAACCTTCAATAAGTGTTCCTGACCATTGAAGTGAGACATCTTGCTGCAGCACTGGCATCCTTTATATGAAATATACCATTGTGGATCATAAAAACAGACTTAAATTTTTTATGTTGCTTTTAAGTGGCTGAATTCTCAAATAATTTTTGAATAATAAAAAAAATCAGCATATGTCATCTGATTTCCTTGTAACTGTGAATTATTTTGCAGCCCAAGAATGCGTGCTCTGCATTTTTATCAGGTATGACTGTCGGAGGAATCTAGCCCACTAGCTCCCAGTGTATTGAGAAAATGCACTGTTCTGGTGAATGAATTTGCTTTGTTGGTTTGAGTGCTGCTCTAATAAATGATCATTCCTTGTTTTAACACGTTTTTGCTCTAATTAAAAAACACCCACTCACCCCCAGTCCTAACAGCAGAAACATTAAAGCTTAGTAATTGTGTTCAGTAGTAAAAGATTGAGCTGGTTATAAAAGCAAAATGAAGAAAATAGAACTTTCTACTATTATAATTTTAAAGGTCATGATTCTAGTTTGTCCTGTAGCAGTGAAGCTGTTTTGAATTCCTGTTCTTCTATCCTGTTTTGTCCTCTCAACTGTTGTGATACAACTTGGCCATGCTCACCAAAGGAACTTCATTCTCCGTGATTTCTCTGATGTAGTTTAACTGAACTGACATAACTAATTCCTTAAAGTGCTCTACAGCCGTAACCTGCAGATCAGGGCAAGAAAGATGGATTTCTCCAGCATTGATGTGAAAGAAATCACGTCATGAATCTGCTGGAGTCTGTACTTCTTAGTAATTTACAATGTATTTCCACATCATCATTAGACTTGGGATTGAATCTGTATCCATGCCCAGTTCCAAAAGAAATGGGATAAATTTGACATTTTCTTATTGTCAAGAGACTACGCTAATTTCATAGAAATGGATTCTCTCTGGTTACTGTGCAGAGGGAAATACTTTTGTCCCCTGATGACAACTGGGTTAACAGATGCAATTTAAATGTCATTTGCCGGTACAAACAAGATCATTTAAATTGCACTTGTGTATATGAATTTCTGCTGTGTCAATGGGAAAAGTGGGTGAATCATAAGCAAGGCTGACTAAAAGGTGGTTTGGTTTTTTTTTCCCCTTAAGAGACTTTTACTTTTCAGTATCTCTTGACAAATCAGAATAAGAAGCTACCATCTTACAGCTAAATGATGAGACATTTAAGATATTACAGGGAAAAAAAAAAAGATTTACAGGGGAAGAGGGAAGTTGGAAGTGTCAAACTGATGTGAGAAATAGTGTAGCTGCAGAACAGCCTTTCCTAAGAGATAAGGAACAGCTGCAGAGTGAAGTCTGCCAGGGTGGAATGAAGCCACGAAATGTCAGAAAGAGACTTTTATGAAGCATCAGGTGGATTTGATGCAACATTTATGTGACAGCCTGTATTTCCTTGGAGAGCACACCCATTTTACCTGCCTCAATCTCAAAGCCTGGTATTTCCCTGATTCTATTTGGCTTGGTGGGGTTTTTTGTTTGTTTTAATATAGGAGATTTTTAAGGGTGCGGTGGTTGGTGTGTTTTGGTGGTAGTGGCGTTTGTTGTTGTTGTTGTGGGTTTGGTTTTTTTTTATTTGTTTGTTTGTGATTTTTTTGGTTGGCTGGTGGTTGCTGTTGTTTTAAATCTGCTGGGAAAGCCATTAAAGACCATTTCCACTGAACTTACATTTGGGTTGGAGACTACATGAGATTTGTAAGAGGTGTTATTCAATGCTTCTAAAAGTCTGATGTCAAGTTATAAAACAATGAGTGTTTTTCCCCTTTACAGATTAAGTATGGAGGAAACTATATTCTGTATTCTCTCTTCTAAGAGAAGAAACGTGCAGCAGGGTTTGCTGCTGCTACTGTTAAGTGTTCAGACAAGGGTCTGTCTTAAATTTTTTCTGCTGTGTTCATCTTCTCAGAGTTGTTCCATGAAATGGGGCTTTCTGTTCTGTAGAGAAATAGAAATGTTTCTAATCATTTCCCCACTCTCCAGCCCCTTTTATTGCTGAAGTGGAGAGGAGATATAGCACACTCAGTAAGGAATCAACTGATGCTCTGCAATCATACTTGAGTAACTGGGTGATTTTTCTTTTACAAGAGTAGAAAACACTAAAAAGATTTTTAAAATTATTTTGATGTACAATTTTTCATTATACCAGAAGTCTACCAGAGAATGTTCCAGCTAATCTGCAGTTAAACTTAGGTTAATGTTATTAAAATGTGTTTGTTTTTTTTTTTCCCCTGCAAAACTCTTGGCTGACACGACCAGACTGGTTGAGGATTTCTGTGAAAAAACAGAAACATGGGTGCAATGTATAGATGCCCAAATACATATGCTTACTACAGCCTGTTTTTCTAAAGCAGAATGGTTGCTCCTCTATACATAAAGAACTAAGTAGTATGAAAGCAGCCAGCTGTTGTAAACTCAATTAAGAATTGCTGTTGGGCTATAGGAAGCTGGATGAATATTTGGTTAAATCAGTATTTGATGATAACACTAGTGGTGGTTGAAATCAGCATCTGTTTGTCAAGTCCGGTGGTGTTTGTTTCTTCAAAACAGAAGGTTAAACTAAGTTGATGCTCCTACTGAATGGACTAATTTACTCCATCTGTCTTTAGAGGAAAGAATGAGGTGAATCTTGATCAACAACCTGTCTTTATTTTGAAGCTACAGACCTGCTATATATTGTTTTAAAGTCAATTCGGAAGTAATTCTAGAGTATGGTAGTCTGCTTTTTGAGCATGCTTTATCTTGACAGCAAGTGTCACTAGTTGTCTTAAATGTAAAGTGTTTTTATAAATGATAGCCTAAATGCCTCTGTCTTAATTTCAGGGCTTGACTGCATTGTAAATCTGAAAGTATTCTGGTTGGTTGGATGCTTCTTCAGTAATAAACAGAAAGGCAGTTTTGCAGAAAGATGGTAGGCTGATAGGATGAGGAAGAGCAATAGGTAAACAGGACTGTTTGAACTATGACACTTGGTTCTTTTTTTAATTTGTCAGAGCCTGTATTTTATGCCCAAAAAGAAGTTGCAAAATGTCTTCCTACCTTCTCTTTTTCATTCCTGGCTGAAGCTCAGCTCAGCTTCCCTTCTGGCTTCCATCAACTACACATTTGATATCTGGATTATCTCACAGTTGTGAGGATAACATGTCTTATGACCTGTCTCCTTTTTGTATTGATAGGGAATTTTATAGCTCCCATTTCATTGTTGCTAAGCTAGAAATAAACACTTGAATTGCAAGTGGTATGAGAATTTTTTTCATTTTAAAGACATAGGTGGTTGTGTTTCAGCCATGATGTTAATATTTTGGTATTCTTCCTTTCTGCTAATAACAGAAAGCACAGAAGTGCAGCATCTGTATCTCTGCTTTGCTTTTGCTTTACAAGTTTTCTTATTTGGTGGAAGACCGTATAGGCAAGGAGGAAAGGAAAGAAGGTGCAGCAGAAGAGATTTTGCTGCTTTCTCTTCCGTCCGTCCTTTGCCCCCCCACCCCGGCTTCAGATTCTGCTTTCAGTTCAACAGCAAAACATATATCTTCCGGTGATGCTAAAAGAATCCTATTTCCACTGTTAAGTGTTCTGAGACATGATGATGGTTTGTCTTAAATTTCTAATTCTCAGTTAGAGAACACACAATGTTGTGCTGCAGCTGCTGATGCGTGGCTGAGAATGTGTAAGTAAAGCTGTAAGTTCTGAGTCTCTGCTATTAGAGCTGCCCAGGAAGTTATTTTTCCTTAAGCTCTTGCACACTTGATACATAGACTAGAGACTGATGCAGAATGCTAAAAAGTATCTAAAGATTGAGAATCTGCCAGGGAACTTGAACTTCCTGAAAAGAGGTTCCCTTCTGGGCATTTTCCAGCAGTGGAGATTTAGGTTTCCATTGCAGGGGTCACAGAAATCTGTGGTTGAGGATCTAGTCAAGGCTGTTCCCCAAATAGGCTTGAAATATTATCAGTTCAGCTAGGTTAGAGTTTTATATCCATCCTGTACTTTACAGATGACTGAGCATCAGTGATTCTCACTTCTCAAAGGACTGGAAGAATAAAGAACAGACTTCCTCTGTAGTCACTGATAAGTAAAATAGTATTATGGAGACTGTACCCACTGTATGATAAACTTGACTTCCCCTTCTGTGATTTGATTACAATTTGCTATTGTAGCAGAAACATGTCTTTGAGAATGAGTTGAATGTGAAGTACTGTTAAAACATTTAAAAAGTGAGAGTTCACTGCTGGAACTGTGAAAGACACAAGGTGTTGTATATATTAACTTCTAGAGTCTCTTTGTACTGTGACTTGTCAAGCCAATAGGCATCTGCTTGATTACTCAGAAGACCTTGCCATGCAGTAGCAAAATATATCATGTCAAATTTCAACACAGCAGGGAAAGCTGTGTATTGTCTGCAGTTTCTTACCAAGAGTAATTCGCAAGCAAATGTGGAACACTGCACTATATTGTAGATTTTTATAAATATATTTTCAATTTTGTATGTATTCAATTGTAGTACTGTACCAAAAGCTGCTTTCACTGAATATCAAATTTAGTCTTCTTGTGTCTAGAAATATAAATATGCAGATAGAAGCTTAGTTCTACACACTTACTTACATCACCTTATAGTTACTCATTAATTTTGTAGCTTCTTAATCTCCTTCTTTTTACAAATGAAGCTGTGATTGTCCTAAGTTATTTGCTTGTTTTTAAATCTTCAGTGTGAGCTCTTAGTTTTCAACATGTATGACAAAACCTATGCCTTCCCCACTCTTGCCTAGGTGTGAGGCAGCTTGACTACTTTTTTTTAAGATCAGGTTAAATCCAAGCTGAAAGTTTCAACTGCAACATAAAGGTTTGTTGTGTTTGTGTGTTTTTGGGGTTGGTTTGGGGTTGGTTTTTTTTTTGGATTTTGTTGTTTGTGTTGCTTTCTGTGTTGTTTGTGTTGCTTTCTGTGTTGTTTGTGTTGCTTTCTGTGTTGTTTGTGTTTGGTTTGTGCTTTTTGTTTCCTTTTAGTTCATTTGTTTTGGCTTGGTGTTTTGTTTTGTTGGTTTTTTGTTGTTTCTATTTTGTTTTGCTTGTTTTTGTTTTGGTTTTTTTGCCTGCTGAGTCCCAAATGATGAACACAAATGACTTCCAGAAGAAGTCCACATTCTAACACTGGCCTTAAGATAGAAAGCTGATAAAGAGCTACAGAGCTGTTGACTATCTATGGTAAAAAGTAACTTTATAGAATATTACATCCATGGAAGACTCCTAGAACCTTACTGCTAGTGTATGCGCACAGAGCATCATAGGTCCATTAAATGCGAACAAACATAAAGGAACTCAACACATTTTTCTGGCAAAGCTATGGGACTCTACCTGAAAAAACACTAAGATCCATCTATGAGAACTTTTGAGTCTTTGTTAGGAGTAGGACTAAGGTAAAATAAAGTGCCAAAGTTAATTACCTGCCCAAGCTATTCATGCAGTGAGGTCATTCACACAAAGTTAATTAGCTTTTTTTAATAGGTGTTCATTATTTCAGGAGCATAAATATCTGCATTGAATAGTCTTGTGAACTAGTGGATTAGAATGCTGTTTAGTTTGATAAAGCTTCAGCTATTTGTTGCATCTTTAAATATAATCATTATTGTTCAACCTTAATACCTGTTCAGAAAAAAAAGAAAATTTTGCTTGTTCTATTGACTAGATGAAGTATTAGGAAAAAAGTAAGGTTATCTTGTATGCATACTTTGAGCCAGAACTGCAAGCTAAACAAAGGAAATTCATGGTTGGAAAAAGCTGTTCAGCAAAGCCAAAGAATTGACAGAAGTTATTAGCCAATGTCCAACTTCAGTTTCAAAAAGCAAGTTTAAAACAACATACCTGAGGTTACATTATTGCTACAGTGTGTTATAGTACGGTCAGGAAGAGTCTGGTCTATGAATATGCAGTAGACTCCAAGGTGCTTTACATATTTTTTTTTTGAGTGGGGTTAATGTGTCTGTGTGTTAGTGTGCCTGTAGTTCTATAGTATTTGTTTATAATACAAAAATCAGGACATGTCTGAAAGAGCAGTTCTTCCATGACTGAGTTAGAGGAATATTGTACTTCCTCTACAAACTCGAAAATGACTAAATCACCACCTCCCTCCCCAGTGTAAAAGTCTATAAGTAGAATGAGTTTTGAATGAGTAATTATTGATTGCTTTACAGGTAAGAATAAAATTCTGGTTTCCAGACATAGCAGTACCTGTAGTTCTGTGACCCTGGGATATAGTTGAGTATACTTGATCTAGTTGCTACTTGTAATTGAGTTATTTGGTAAGAAGCATAATATATACTTACTGAATCAGAGATATTATCTACACTTATTGTATAGTGATATAGATCATATTCATGGTTAGATGTGTGGAGTCTGTTATATAAAAATAAATTTAAAAAGAGACAATTTTTCTCCAAAAGAATTGACAGACTAAATCCATCTGTTTCCTTACAGAGGAAGGAGAGAAAAGAACAGCTATCTGAGGCTGAGAGAATGAAATCAATTTGCTGAAAGTTAGTCTGCAGTCAGGGAGGGAATTGACCTTTAATCTGAGTTTATTGCTTTACTATCAGAGCACCTGCTCTCTCAATCCCAGACAGCTGTTTTCTTGGATTATTTCTCAGATTTCCTTGAAAATTTACACTGAGAAACTTCAAGAAAGTTAGTTGAAGGCCAACTTTAATTACTGTTCAGTTAAGTGTGGCAAAGATCCCTACCCATGAAAACTTGAACAGGCTGTATTTAAACATGTATGGCACATACAGTCCCATTTTCAGTGACTTCTATAAGGTTGACAAGTTGGAACAGATGACCTACAGCACTGTTGTAAGCTAAATTGTTCTTTGAGTCTCTTTTGGCAAATACTGAAAGTAATACTTGAAAAATCTGAGTAATCATGGCAGTTATTAACTATTTCTTTGATATTTAAATGATTTACAGGTGCCTGTATCTGTCTTTGGGAGAAACTCCTTCAATGTGGCACTGCACATGTTTTATACAATATGAAGCTTGCATAATTGCTTAATATACTAATTTTCTAATCTAATTGTAACTAGATTGCTTTGTGGTATATTATTCTTTCTAAATTGACTTCAAGAAACCCAAACAGGTTGTATAACCATACTGGGCAGTCTCGCAAAACTGTTTCAGGCAGATACATAGTTTTGGGAAAAATATCAAGACTGGTGAAAGGTAGGTGGGCAAGTGCTAATTCCCTCTGGGAATTATTTTGGTACCTAGCTCAGAAGCAAGAGTGATTCAATTAGGATTGTGCATTGGGAGAGTGGGAGGAGCAGAGCATCCGTAGCTTTGAGGGTATGATAAATAAAGTTTTTAAATCTGAATTTTTATCTTTTCTTTTTTTTTTTGTAAGCCTTGTTAAGCAGTGTTTGCTGCATACCTGACAAATGAATAGAGACTTCTCATTGAAACTGAATGAAACTTGTGCTCACTTGGGAAATTCAGTTTGTGTGAAGATCATTCTAAACCAGATTTGAGCCTGTGACACCGAGTGCTGTGTATCTTGACAGTGCTGCCTTTTGATGACATGATACGACACTACTTAGCACTATTTGGAAGTTGCTCCTTGAGAAACTAACATGAGTAGAGGATGTTGTGTATTCCTTCAGCTTCTAGGAGTTTAGCTAGAACATTCAGGGATATCACATAGAAATACATGTTAAAATACTCTTGCTGTGTCCTTAGTTTTTGCTTCATGATTTTCTGGTAAAAAGCATAGCTCGTGGCTGCTGGATTTTCTCTGTTGCCTGTTCAGTAGGAAATTCTTTTTGTCTGAGCAGCAATGCAGGTTTCCGTGATAGTCGATGAGCTAATTAAGTTGGTTACTTCCATATTGACTCACCTTTCAAATACAATGTAAGAAAAAATGATGGTGTAGGATCTACTCAGAAACCCATAAAATTGGTAGGAGTTATTGTAGTGACCAAGCCTCTCCACAAAAAAAAAGGGCCTCCTCTGACAGTGTTTATATATTACATCATCACTTCATTTGCATCAGGGAAGTATCTTTGGTTTCTGCCTTCCCTCAGCACTTGTTTTTTTTCTCAGTCTGTTTATTATTCAGCACTCTGCACTTCTCCACTGGTGATTAGAGCTGCAACAAGAGAGGAGCAGACTGTGTTGTGGGGGCTCTGACCTCTGAACATGGGGTACCTTTTTCCGTATTCCAAGACAAAAAAATTTGAGGTGGGTCAGTATAAAGCCTTAAGTAGTATGGGGTATGGTTAGTACCTGATCCTCCTCCCAATCAGTTATACAGTTAGTTCCCTTCTTTTACTTTGTAAGTTTGACAAGCAGTTTTCCAGGCAAATTTCTGCTTATGCAACTTGTCGGGTAAATACGTCAAGATATCTGAGATTTGCAGAAGTTTGATGCAGTGTCTGGACTTATAAATCCAAAACAAAACCCCCAACATAAAACAAACAAAAAAGCCCCATAGCTGTGACAGGATATTTTGAGTTGTTTTCATTCTAATACTTGAATTTTGAGTGAGTTGGCATAAAATTAAAGGTAGCAAGGGGTATGCAGTGAAACCGTTCAGATAAGAAAATCTTTTATTTAGCATACCTAGCTAGTGTGCTGTTAAAATCACACAGACATAGAGATAGTGAGTTGTATTTCAGCTTTCAACCTCAATTTCACCTTCACTGTGTGAAAGTTTGTTGGTTTTTTTGGTTTTTTTTTTTAGGCTGGCAAAACTCTCTGGAGCTCTGTGATGGAAATGGAAAAATGGGTAGGGAACAAGTAGCAAGCTTATCTCAGAAGTTGTAATTAAGGGGGAGATGTATAAACCAAGATGCCTCTAGCACAGTTGCATTTCCTTTAGTAGCAACCTTTTTACTGTGTACAAGAAGGAAAGCTTAGTATTTTATTTATTTATTTATTTTAAATTCTGCAGGTTTATTCTGAGCTCTTGTGAAGGGTTTCTGGACTCTCTTTCATACTTCCTGTGTAACCATATTGAAGGTTTTCCAATTGGATAGAACTTAATGAAATGCCGAGAGTGAATAGCAACAGGGAAGAGGGTGTTCGGATTAGTACATGCTGTGAAACAGGAAATAATGAGAAACAAAGGATTTGCGGTTTTGACTGGAAGAAAACCATTTATTTTTTATTTTACAGAGCCTTCCTGAGAAATAGGGAATTCATTTGGGGATTTATAAATAAGACTAAGCAGCCAATAGAAGGTATTATTTAAAGAGAAGTTGGAAAAGAACATCAGTTAAGCGCTTTCTCAGGTTAATTCTTGGATTTATTTTGTAATTGCATTTCTTTTTGACATTTATAAGCAAATTGTACTGTAGGTTTCTACATCTAGGAAAAATACTGTTAGCCTACCATCATTCTCGGTCTCAGCAGTGACCAATATTTAACCAAAGAGTATATTTTGATCTTGTATATCTGGCTAACACATTTCAGGTATCTGAATAAACTTATCAAGGTCGTAATGTGATTAATGTACAAGTATGCATTCTGTAATATCTCAGATGCAGATATGGTTTACCAGATAGGCAAACATATAGCAAGTGTGTAATGGCTTTACAAGACACGCTCAAAATAGATTCCATACAAAAAGTAATGGTGTTCAGTTAAAGAAAGGTACAGTGTCAAGCCACACAGTTCAGTGACATTTCAGAGGTTTCAGTGACTGAGGGTGTAGAGAAATAGGAGGGTGCATCTCCTTACTCTGGATCCTGTGCTTTAACTGCAGTCAAGAGTTAATTCAGTATGAATTACGGTGTGCACCTTTAGCAAACAAGTAAAACTTGATCCTTAATTGGTCTACAGGCTGTTGTGAACCTAAACCATATTTGCTGTTAGTTTTTTTGGTTTTCAAATTCCAGGTCCTTTCTATTAACAGGTTGTTTTCCTTAGGTTAAGATCTCCAAGCTAGTGAGAAGAATCCAGTAAACTGAAATGTGTTTGGAAAAACAAAACGCAGAAGCTTTTTAACTGCGATCAGCTCTTTTTTTTTTTTAATTTGTTTTATTTTTATCAGCTCTCTTCATCATAGCTTTATATTTTCTGTAGAAATTATGTTTATTGTGCTCTTGGTAAGCACAATAAATATTTAGAGTTACATTATGCATACCCTAGTATCATCATATTTTCAGAAATTACTTATTATGCATTAAAAAAAAAGTTATCTCAAAGAATATACTGCATTGTAAAAAAAAAAATTATAAAAAATTTCCAGTTAAATATTTTTGCAGTTGTTCAAACAAACTCATTGTAGTAATAGAATACATGTTGTTGGAATAGCTGATTCTTGTCAGGGCAGCTCTGTGAGAAACAAAGGAAAAGAAAGGCAGTTTTATCTTCTTGGGAGGTAGAGCAGCAGCTATTATATTTTGACTTAGAACTGGTCCTGCTGACATTATGCTATTATGCAGGGCAATGCTAAAATTCTGCTTCATTCAGTCTCTCTGAAATATTGCTGGTGTTACTAACTTACTAATAAATATACATAGACAAGGTCACATAAAATACCAGTGCTGGTTCTTAAGGCATTTATGTAGGTTTTAAGTCTAATTATATGAGATGTAAAAATGTCCTTTCCTACTTGTGCTAGTTATCTGGGATTTTATTCAGGTCAGTTGCTGCCTCTCCCACAGTACTTAACTTGAAGCATGTGTGCAGCAGATCAAAAGGTGGAGATCTGAGTAGAAAGCTTTTGTATCTGTCCCAGAAACTTCTTCACACACTGGGTAGCTCTTATTCAGGTGGCTTGTGTAAGGGTATATCTACATATATTGTGAAGTTTAATGTAGTTGCTACTACCTGGGTGTATGGATGTTGGGGTCTTTTTTTCTGTGAAGACACAAAGCATACTGAACTTCTAAACAAACATAAAACTGATGTTCTTGCCACTATGGCTTGCCCAAGCATTCTTCATTTTGGCTAATGTGTACTTTTCTCTGTTACCATAACTATGAAACCTACGGAATTGGCCACTGTTTATAAGTTGTGTTGCTTGTGTATGGGGTTTATTTTTTTATTTACTTTTTTTACACACAGTTAAGAGTTGTGATGGTGACAGCCCCTTTAAGAAAAAAAGGGAGGGCAGGGGGTGGGAATCCTGACTGTACATCATGTGGGCCCTCAATTCTGCTGGGTTGCAGTTGAGAGTTGAGGTCTGTAACAGGCCTTTCTGTCTTGTAACAATCTATACCAGAAAAAATCTGGTGCTTAGAATCTATTCAGTGTATAGGTAATCAGTGGTTTGTATGAGTGACAAGTCCTGACTATAACAAGGCCTAAATTAAAAAAAAAAGAAAAACAAAACACACCCACAAAAAAATGAAAACCCACAAAAACCACCCCCCAAACAAACAAACAAACACCAAACCAAACAAAAAAACCACAGCAGTGGAACTAGCATGTGCAATCAGTGCTGAGAGAAGTGTGTGTCAGTTAAATGGGACTATAGGAGCAGATTTATATATAAATTTCATTATGTAGGAGATTAAATAGGACATAAAGATACACTAGTATGGAAAAAGGAGTAATTGTAGAAGAAAATAATTCTGCAGAGTTATATTTTTATGACAGAAATGCATCCAAATAACAGAAAACACACATGTTTACCAGTGCATGAGAGGTGTATATGTAAAGGCAGGCGATTGTTGTTGTAGATCTGCGCAGCTCAGGATCAATCTGGCTGTGGTAGCAGTAGGTTTTGTCTCTCTGCTTTCTAGCATATTTGAGTTAAATATCACAGCCCATGTGGCAAAGGAAAATTACTTGTATTTATTTGCGAAACGTTAAAATTGCTGAAAATGCAATATTTTAAACTGTATTGGCAGGGGCAGGCTTTGATTTCATTATATGCACTTTGTGGCTGTGTTTGAAGGATACTTAAAATGGCTAGATGGTTTTATGGATCTTCTTGGATCTTCTGCCAGATCTACAGTCGCCAGCAACTGTGAGGGATTCAATGCAGTTGTAACTCAGATCATTCTCATTTTGTGCCTCTGTCCTCATGCAGGTGACTAGCAGCTTACAAGAAGTGCTATGTCAAAAAAAAGAAAAAAAAAAAAAAAAAGAAAAGATAGTAGGCTTAACTAGTAACACTAGAAGTGATATCAATGTTGAAGGCTAGTTCTGCTTCCACTTCCACTGTTCCTGCATTAGGACATTTTTTGGATACTACCATAGACCCAATTCTCAGTTTGCAATAGAAATTCAACTGACATATAGAACTTGAATGTTTCTTCTTTCTGACCACAGTTTAAGGCACTAAAATAGTCTGGAGTGTGCTGTGCTGGGATGCAACAGAATAATTGAATGTAAAAGCGCCCTTGACCAGAAACAAATTTCATCTATGATTAAAACATATCTTGCCCTTTACTCTTGGTCAGTGTACTGCCATGCTCTGAGGTTTCAAGCTGAGCAAGTAATAAAATATGTATATGTGTGCATGCATCTAAAAAAACCCAACACAGAACCCTCAAAAGATTCAAATGGATGATATAAAAGAGCAGCTAAGGAGGACTTTAAAATGTTGCAGACTTAGAAGACTCAAAGGGAGAATATAAATACAGAAAGCAAAGGTGGAAGATGAAAGGATGGTTGCAGAAAAGGTTATGGTAAATAATAAGAAATTTATAAGCAACAAAAGGTCAGTGAAGGAGACCGCCAGGCCTCTGTTCAATAGCAGTAGTAATTTATCGACAAAAGAAAGTAGAGTGCTAAGAAATAGAATGAATTCTGTTTCAAAGCTTGCAAAGGAGAATTGGAGTGAGATGCCAGAACCAGTCATAAATTCCCCCAGAGCAAAGACTAGTAGTGAAAAAAATAGGAGTTGTGCCAAAGTAACTGCTCTAGAAATTAGAGGGTTTGAACTTGAGAGGTACCTCAATTACAAAGCTAAAGTTTGAGTCTACCTCAGAGATGGGTGTAGTACAGCTAAAGGAATCTTTTTCTGATTCTTAAATATTTTTTTTTATTTTTCTCTCCCCTGAAGGCAGCATCACTATGGTTGTGGAGAGGAGGTTCTGCAGGATCCTCTCTGTGTCTTTGAGTAGAGTAGCAGGAGGAAGTACTTTTATTTTCCCCTGTTTTCAGTCAAAAGCTGACTTCTAATTTATTTTTTCTAATCCTGCCCTCCCCCCCTATTTTTCTTTCCTTGAATGGCTAGTTATTAGTGACTGAAAGACAGAATATGCCAAGTACTGTCACAAAGACTGAGGATAGTTTTAGGGACAGTGATGGAGACGTGAATATGCTGGGCAAATATTGGCAAACAGGAAACTGAGGAAGAGGCAGCATTAGGGAAGGATTTTTTGTAGAGAGAATATTGTACAAAATTTTGGAAACATATTAGAACCTTCTGGGGTGAGGATGTCAAAGGACAAGCATGGACATCATCTGTATCCTTAGTGTCTTGTTTTAGCTGTGATAGGAGAATATCAAATGGATAGTGGAAGTCCATCTTGCAGAAAAAAACCCAAGAAGCTAATGGTGAGTGGAGCCCTGGATTTCATGACAACATGTGCAAGTCACCCTCTTCTAAGTGGTTATGCTAAGCAATGAATTTATACACCAGATTTGGAGAGTTTCACAGCTGAGGAGAGGATACTTTTAGTTCATGTAGTCATTTATTTTGAGGCAGAGTAGCTGTAGTTATAACTTAACTTCTAAATAGAAAGCCTCCAATATGAGAAAGTGTTATATAAAAGATTATAGTGTTGTTTTTTTTCTAGTACAGTAGTTGTGATAAATATGTTACTGCTGTAGACCTGCTGTGCCTGGTGGGTGCTTTGGACTTTGAGGTCTTGATGCCAGTTAGAGAACAGAGTAATCTCTCCATGGAAGTAAAGGAAAAGTGGCTGTGTCTGAGATAGAAATAGGGTCATAGAAGATGAATAACTGAGTGGGGAGCACAAGTGTGTGTTGAATACAGAATGAGAAAGCTGGAGTAAAAAGGAAGTAAAATTTCCGAGAGGCTGAAAATGTGTTAACAAGTTAGGGGAGGGTAAAAGAGTTTTTCAGGATAAATGGCTTCCTTAAGAGGGAGGAAATGGTAGGAACAGATGAAACATGTGGAATGCTTTAGGACTATGTTCCAGTCTGCCTGCTGCAAGTTCAGAGAGAGGCTCTTCATCTAAATAAGTTTATCCATGCATTGATAAGATATTTAGAGAAGAAAACATTATCCAAATAATTTGGCACTCAGGAGCTTTCAAATCTTCTCTTCTGAAATTTCAAGTTACAATTTGATATATACAGGACTAAAAAAATGTCCACATACATCTTTCAGTTAGTCTGGAATTGTCAGATGGATCCTGATGTCTGATAGATCTATTCAGTTAGGGAACTCATAAAGGAAATATATTTGGCTTTTGGATGTGTGAGTGTATAGGGGGAAGGGGAAGGTGGGTGTCACTACTTTAGCAAGAGACCTCTGAATTCATTGCAATACTAGAAATGTAAGCTATGGCCACACAATGCCTTTTCCCACAGAATACTAATTAAGACATATAAAGGTGGGTGGACTTTCATGATACATTTTTCAATAGTGGAGACAGACAAAACAATCTCATGGTATTGTTAAGCATTTCAAACTGTGTGACAGAACAGTCTTGTGTAGTGTGCATCTACACATTGTTATCGGCAAATGGAACAAGTTTTGTATTTTTATCCTTGTTAGGGTCAGAAGGTATAAATATTTTATATGCACATCTATGAAAAAATAATATGTGTACATACATATGTTAAAACTAAGTTTTAACAACAGGAACAGTGTCAATCTTTGGTTAAACACCCTGAGCAGTGTTGGTTCTTATTAACCTATTATTTGTTAGGTAATACAAACGCTGCTCTTCAATGAATGAAATCTGACCTTATGTTGGAAAACTGAACTTGATGGGAAGGTGATGGGAACTTGGTATGTTGTCTTGCTGGTGCTGAACTTTTTTTTTTAAAGATGTTAAAACTTAAACTTTTGACCTCTGAAATGTGGAGAACTGTATTCATCCCAGTCATCTAGAGTTAACTATACCTGGTGCAGAGCTAGGGACACTCTAGAAAATTAAACGTCTTATTCTGAGTCAGTGTAGTATGTGCAAAATGAGTTATCCTCTATAGATGCTTATTTTCATTGACTAATTTTTACAGGAAGGGTTTAGACTCTAGGTGTTTAGACTTTAAATGTTTGTAGTACTGTTGTCTTTACTGAGCTAAGATGAATCTCAGAATAATACTTTTTCACTTTGGAATAAGAGGAACAAAGTTGACCTTGCCATTATAGCTGGGACTTCCCTGATGCCTACCTTATTTCACAGTAGTAGTGTTTAATAATGGCTAAATAGATACCAAAGACTACACCAGATGAGGATTACTAAAAAAGTATTTTTCTTTATGATCACTAGCACTTAATTATATTTTTTATTATTATTATGAAAGAAAATTTTTTTCTTCATTCACTGATTTGTTGTCTTTCTTGGACTGTTTTAATCTGTTTTGGTTTTCTTCCCTCATTATTCTTTTCTGCCTCAACTCTTCCTTTTCTCTCCTTTTTTTGTGGTTCTGCTTTGTTTTATCAATCAGTGTTTTAATCAGTGAAGAACTCCTAAGTAAAACATGGGCTTTCCCCTGCATTCTTTAATTAGGAATGTGTATATGCCGTGAAGGAGAAGGCTGGGAAGACTGTGGGTTCTGTTTCAGTTGCTGTTTAATAAATGCAACTATGTGTACATCTAACAAATGCTTGGGTTTCCTTCTGAGAATCAAGAAAAGGAGTAGTTCATTGTGCAGTGTTTTCATCCCCAAGAACAGCTAGAAGATCACAGTATTTAATATTTCAATTTTCCCAGCACAGATGCCTAAAAGCTGTTGTATTGGTATTATGTTATTTTGGACATTGTTTTCTATGTAGAAAGAATTATTCCTCTCTGTTTTCCAATACATTTTTATAGTTGTGGCAGCTGAGCTTGTAGATTCAATTTTCTTTTGCTGGCATTGATTGGGAAGCTACTGCCCCTACCACATACAAATGTCTGTCAAACACTTGATTCATTCTGCAGTCTGAAAAAGTTTCAGCTCCACAGTCTGCCAGCATTACCAGAGTGCTGCAGGCTCCTGTTCCAAGGAACTGTCACACTGGATATCACTCTAAGCTCTTACACATCCAGCCACTTCCCATGTGATCCTCTCCTTAGAGAGAGCTTCCAGTTGGCAGCACCTGGTCCTTAGCACCACTGAAAGAAAGCAGGCAGTAAAACATTTGCCAAAAGTTTTAAATAAGGAAATAATAACTGAACAGAACAGTAAAACTATGCTTGGGTAATGAATAAACTCTTTAATTCAAATGCAAAATTTGTTACCTTACTCTATTTGTTAATGCAAGTGATGGGTGCTACCTATCTTCTTTTGTACCGAAGCACGTATAGGTCATCTGAAATAGAGGAACTGGGAGGATAGCTGTAATTGTGCGGTGTTATACCAGATATTGGCTACACTTGAGAGAGCTCAGCAGTAAGAAAGAAGAAATGTGTTCAACAGTGGCCAAAAACTTTGATGTTGTGATATAAACTCCTCAGTGTTGGATGAGAACCAATTCATGCAAAGATTCCTAATATTAATATATTTTAAAGTGTCACAGTATAGGGTACTGTTCATGTAGTACATTGATTCTGTGTCAACAAACTCTTTGAGAGGTTGCTGCATTCACCAGTGAATAGAATAATCCCTCTATCATTTTAATCTTTAAAGCATTTTCCTGAAGCTTAATTGTTTTCAGGCCTGATCCTTTGCAATAATTAGTATTTCGCTGATTCAGGTGTTGAGTATATTAGTGGATAACTTCCTTAGCTTTTGTAAAGACTCTCTCGATATTCTTCTTGGTAAAGACATTTCAGAAGTGTTAAAAATACTGTTGCATAATAATGGAAACATTCTTAAAGTTAATCCTATATTTGAAGTCTTCAGTGATGATATTTTCCACCTATGTAATAAGGGACTTCAAGTACATTTATCTCTATAATTTGCATTTTAATGACAGTAAGCAGAAGGGCAGGAAGGAAATATTAAGGCAAAATCCAAGCTTGGGACAACATATCCAATAAAAATATCTTTTACAGCTGGTTATAGCTACTCCTTTTGTTCAATAGTGCCAAACAAGAAATTGAGATACTGATTAATGGTTTGGCAAGATTTTACTGAGTAATGCACTGTGCTGGAACTTCATATGCATGCCAGCTCCTTTTTGGACCTGTTTAAGGAACAAGCCTTGATTAATGAGCAATTATTTTTTTGCAATTAATTTAATAAAAAAGTCTTTCCCTTCTGCCCCCTTTTCCTTTAGCAGTCACTGGCCTTTGTTCTTCTATGATTGACGTGTTGTAAGATGAGCATTGAATGAGTACAGAAGAGATCTTTGCAGAAACCATATATCGAAATTGTCAACAGTTTCTGGATAGTCCTTAGGGTGACTCTATTTTCAAAATTACTTTCAGTGACAAGAAGGGGTATCTTTTGTTCTCCACAATTTATTTTCTTACTATAATGACTAATTAAACTACAAAAAAATCAAAATATGTAAGGTCAAGCTGTCTGGTCTGAATTTGTTGTGTATGGCTTTGGAAAGAGTTGAAATATAGCATCTCTATTTTGTTTGACGTTGTGGATAAAATAGGTCTAAAGATAGTACTTATGCTGCCAGATTATGTCTGCAAGGACATGACTTGGTTTTTTTTTAAAAAAAAAAAAAAAAAAGGAAAGAAAAGAAAAGAAAAAGCTTCCTGGGTGTGATCATGTTGTGGTAAATTCACCATGAGCAGAGTCAGGAAGAACTTGTTGGGTAAAAGTTGGGCCTTCCAATGTCATTATGACAGTGGTATTTTTGCCTCTGCAGAAGGATTTAAAGGAAGAATGTCTCCTGGGAGTCTATTTGCACTTAGGGTGTGGTCAGTGCTCAGCTTTTGAACATCAGTTTGGCAAAAACTCCACCATCAGTATTTATAGAACATAAGAATCTAAATATTAATATAATAAATAAGAAGTTCTGATGATTGTTGAGTAAAGTGACAGACTAGCTAAGAGCTTCAGAAACAGTCTTAGATTTAGGTGGCCTAATTTTAATCTAAATCTTGCTCTTGGCATTTCTTTCTAACTAGATCTGCCCTCCATCTATTGGAGAACTACATCTAATAATTGGAATTATTGATTTTGTTTTTTAAATAGGTTTTGAACTACCTGAAGCAACTCTGAGAACATCAGTTAAATTAGAGAGCTTTCTTCAACTATCATTTGTACTAATCATATTGTTCACACTGAAATTATATCAATATGCAGCTGTCTGGTTGAGTCGCTTGTAGCTGTATATCTCAAGCTCTTCCTCTGTCAGTAAATTCTAAGACCTGTTACAATAGAGCATTATTGCATTGTTGTTCATCCCACATAATAAAATAATTATATCTAAGAGTTATGTGCTGCCTTCCAGCATCTTTGTGATTTACAATCTTTTCTCAGCAGGCTTATCCCAAGTGGGCTAGGACTAGGAATACCAGTATGCTCAGGAGACACTGTTTGATTAATGAACACCTATTCTGAGTTATGCATTAGACTTCCTGCCTTTGAGACTGTCTTAATTAGCTAAATGTAAAGGCTCTCCTATCAGTACACACACAGATTGTGATATTTTAAAAACAAAAATATGATAAAAAGGATGTTAATCATGTTCCAATAGCTAGTGAAAGGGTGGCAGATTGTTCAGGGTGTTATTCTTTGGGGATGTTTTGTTCCACATAGCTCTGCTTTTTATGCATAGCTTCTATATAAAAGTGGTTAGATATGGTACAATGTTTGATGTATTTGAAGCATGACCTAGAAGGCTGAAGGAAAAAATGGGGGGTGTACCTGAAATGCATGGGAATTTCCAAAGGTGGGACCAAATCTTAAATCCTAACCTACGGAGACTCAGGCAAATCCAACAGTGAGAGCCATGTTTTTCAATATTGTTAGCAGCATGAAGGCAACATTCATTCTAACTGGTAACAATTTTATAAGAAAGATCAGGGCTGCTTTGGCATAGACAATTTCATTTGCTAACTAAGTATGGTTATGAATCTAGTCTCTAGCCCTTCTAAATAGGGCAGAGTACAGTAACTTTTGTACTATGTTAACTGCTCTGAGTGCTTTGCCTACCTAGGGCAGAAGTTATTTCTTTTTCTTAATGTATGAATGAAAATCAGTGGGAATTTTGAAGTATTTCAGCATTTCTAGAATCATCCTACATAGTTTTGGTAGCAAATCAGGAGTATTCGAGCAGCAATTAATGCCAAACTGATTTCCTTGCATTAACAAGAATGTGTGCATCTTCATGAAAGCCTTTATCTGCTAGAAGAATAACTCACCTTGACTCCGGGGTTTTTTGCTTTGCTCTGTTATACACGGTTGCTACATTCTGTTATATTATGAAGTCTTTGCATTGAAGAATCTGTAGTTCCCGGCATGTCATACATTGCTTGCTATTCCCTCTATGACATTTAATTTTTCTAATAAATCAGTTTTGAGCTCCATCAATCAAAGCGGCATGGACATTTCCAATGCATCTGGTATTTTAGTAGTTGCTAAAATTGGTACAAAATATGAATATTCCTCTTTACTCAAATTAGTTTTCTGTTGTGAATGTAAGTAAGCCAGAAACTTGAGTAATGCTTCTGGTGAGCTTACCATTTGTAACTGCAGCTGATCGCTTTTCTGAAATCCAAGACTTTGAAATCATTATCTTCAGAACTGTGAGCAAACCATTTGCTGCTTTTTTTCTTCATTAGGCTGAAGAAGTTAATCTTTTAATGACTTAGATCCTTGTTTTGATCTCTATTTGAAGCTGGAAGAAAGCTAAGCTGTTGATTTTTCAGGTGTTTTCTACCACCTTTCTACCTAATATTGCAAAAAAGAGTTTGGTTCTTAACTGTACTAAATATGGTTAAAAGAGCAAGGAACTTCCATTTTGGCTTTTTTCATTACTTGTATTGGAGTGCTGAATATATATTTTTATATATATATATATATTCTAGAAATATTTTTACAGTCTCTAGAACGGCTGAGAAACAGGGGAGTCGAGGAGCTGTGAGGCATTCAGAATCAACCTTCAATTCTCCATTATGAACAACAAAAAAGCCTAGTGAAACCAGCTTTAATCTGGACTAGTAAAATATTAGAACTCATAGAAACTTGTTGATAGTTGTAACCATGCAGTGACACCATTTTGCATCTTTGATATTGTTTGTTTTTTCTCCAGTGTATTCTTAACAAAAAGAATAACATTGCTTTAAATCAGAGAAGTTTCCAATTCAATATTTCTATTTTATAGAGTAAATATTGGGATTTGAGTGTCTATTCAAAGTATGTCCAAACCTGCCTTCCTCAATTGCTTCTAACTCATAAAGTGTTTGCTTGCTTGTTTCATAATATTTAGGTTAGGTACTGAGAGCCCTGTCTCAGTGTATGCTCTGAGATCTCAATATGTTGTTGATGTCTAAACTCAAAGAATAAAAAAAATTTATGCCAAGCCTTTGGAACAAGTTTGTCTGCTTCGTCCTGTACTGCTCAGGAACACTCCAATGGTATGCAGCTTCCTATAAACTGGAGAGTGCTGCGTGGTGGAAAATATGCTTCTGAGGTGAGGAAGGACTTGAAAGGGAGTAATCCACCACCTCATCAAGGGCTCTGACCTTTTAACTTGCTTCACACAGGGTGGAGGGGCACCCAATTTTCAGTCTGTCTGGAGTGGGTAGTGGTGCATCTTCTGAAGCTGAAGAATTGGGAAATATTTTATACCTTTCTAGTGTTTTAGTTGCTTGCAAAGACTGTAAATTTTTAGTTCATGAGTTTCCTGGGGTACAACTTTGAGGAATATATCCTTTTTTAGTTATTATTTATTGCCTTTTCTGTTAGCTATGGCTACCTCTTTTAAGACTATGGAAAATATAGAACAGTAGCTACAATGTATTTACTTATATGTAAGGCACCACACAATAAATATAGTCAGGCTTCATTTTTAGAATTTGAAGTCTTGCCCGTCCTGGATTTTTGGGTTATGTAAAGAAAAAAATTCTTAACTGACATCTCTTTACCTTGCTGTTCCATCAGTTTTTCAATGCTGAACTGAAAAAAACCCCAACTATAACCTCGGAACTCTTTTGCAGAAATTTTGAATCGTTATCTCTATGATAATGCTGATTATGTCATGCTAATAGCTGCCCTTGGTGACCACAGTAACTGTCATGTAGTCTGGGTAAGCTGATATCTGTTTTCTGAGTCTCTCTACACATTATTTTATCACTTGAATCTCTATCTAATGCACAAGCAAGTATTCTGGTGCTTCTTGTAAAAGATTTCATGCAGAATTGGTAAAAAACGGTGCAAAATGTGAAATTCAGCTTATCGAGTTAATTTAAAATAATGTAGGATTGATGTATAGCACTTCCTTTTTATTTTTTTGAAGGTGATATGCTCTTAGTAAGAAAATAATGAACAAAGAATGGATAGTCCAAACAGTGGAAACGAATTTGTGAGAACCACTATTTCATGGAACATCTTTAATGCATGAATGTTATGAGCCATGTTACTGATGTGATCACTAACAACAAATGACAGAAAGCTGCTAAAAGCATAAGGTAAAGTGATGTTCCAAGAAATATCAAGTGTCTCATGAGTTCTTCAAAAACACTTTCATTGTTTCTCCAATAGTTAAGTAACTATGAACCAATAAGGTTGAAGGAGGAAAGTAGAACTAAGTGATGCATCCAGTTCACAGATGGATAGACAGAGCACTAAAGAGTAAGTGATGTACTGGAGCACCCTGTACAAGCTGGTACCCAAAGTTGTTACACAGCTAAATATGCTTCATCTCAGAACTACTTGTTCCCAGCATGGAGTGTGGGTTGATTCTTTGCATGTATTTTGTTTTTAAAAATATATTACGATTTTCCAGCCTTTTCTAAATAGTTGTAACAGGACTATACCCTCTAACATTTCTTCACATTGACTCATTATCTGTATTAGCTTTTTGTTATTGCTAGCTGTCAGTGTTGGGTTTTTTCCATGTAGCTGTTACACTAGAAATCTGCCCTAGTGGGAGCTTTAGATCCTATTATTTTTAAGCTGTAATACATAGATTTGGTGTCATGTACTTATTATTTGTTATTGACTTTGTCTTAGAAAAATTCCTAAAATTATTAACTGTATAACTAAATATAAAAAACTATTAAAATTCAAGCATTGTAAAATCTGGCAATTTCTTCCTGACTGAAATACTTAATCGAGTTATCTGTAAGAGAAATAAATACGTTACTCTTGTTACTACACTGGGTAGAGAGGGAGGAAAGACTAAAACTGGGAATATCTAAGAATGGTTTTGCCAGCACACGGTACCCATTTGTTGTGATGGTAGCTACTGTGTGCAGTGCAAGGTACTTGAAAGAAACAGTAAGAAATGTACTATACAGTGCTGGACGAGTTTGCTCTCAAAGTCAGCTTGATGTCCCTTAGGGAACAGCACTACAAAAGTGGCTTCTGTCAACAGAAATTAAGTGAAGCTGAGGAACAAATGTGGGCCTAAGTAACATCATGAAAAGGTCCTGGCTATAGATGAAAGTAGTGTAAGGTGGGCCTTGTGCTGAACTGCGGTGGTTTTGTGTGGCTAGCAACTCCTTTTTTTGATGGATAGTCGTGGGTTAGTCTTGCCATCAGTGATGGCAGCAGAACTAGAGTAACTGGAAGTGTGAGTAATATCTATCTTGTAGGAAAATTGATCCAACTATTATGAAAGTCTGCAGGTTCAAGGAAGTGCTGGAAAAGTTGATGAAGGAGAAATCCAGCGAGGGACGTGAAAAGACCTGGGAAGTCTGTTCTTCCCTGCTTTCAGTAGCTTGTACTTCATTTGGGGGAAGTTCTTAAGTCATCCCTCTTCAGATGTCTGTTTCCTATTGCTGTCAGAAGCAGAAATGGGCTATGTGTCTGTGGAACTATTCTTATGTCCTTATGACTAGTTTTGTATGCAGTGTTTAATAAAAAGCAAACACACACACACACACACCACCCCCATATTGAATAGAGTAACCCGTGGAAATGTAGAAGCAACTTAAATCCATGAAAAAGCAGTTTAGTCTAGTGACTGCAGGACTGAAGTAGGAGTGACACTACCTTTGGGGAAACTAATATTTTTTTTTCAAAATCAGTGTAATGAAGTGATTTGTAGCAATTTTGCAAGAGTTAATAGTTGTCATCTACTGTGTTGTGTACTAAGATTTTTTTTTTAGGAAAATGAGTAAATCTAGACAGTGTATATTTAACTATACATTTAACTATATAGGCTTAACTTGATCTATACTTTAAACACCCCATACAAACATACTAGAAGAAGTTGTGCTCTCTGTTACAAAAGATTCTTTGCTTTGTTTTGGTTTAATAAACTGGAGTCCTCTATACATTTCTTTGACATAACTTGCCAAGTTCTGATCTTAATTGACAATATTAGTAAATCTACATTTATCTACAGGAAAGAACAATTCAGGGTCTTTTGAGAAGAAAAAAACCCTTCCTCTGAATTTCAGAAAATGTCATTCACATACCTGTGCACTACAGAATCAGCTAAAAACACAAATTTGATCTATATACTGTGATGAACTGACATAGTGTACAACAGGTGAGTTGATGAACAGCACAGGGGTAGAATTGTGGGTTTTCTTGAGGGGACAATTTTTATTTCTTTTCATATTATTGAATATAATAAGTTTTTCCCTTGTATCTGGTTGGGTTTTTAACTAAATCTAGTTTAATTAGCTTTTGAATAAAATATAGAACTAAACTATTCAACCTTCTTGAAAAATGTTCAGTGGAAATTTCTAAATTGTTTCTGGTTTAGTGGAAAATCTTTGTCAAGGACAAATATACAGAAGGAAAGACATTTAAATTCTTACTGTCATATTAAGGATGGGAAATTTGTTTCCAAGTCAGCTGTACTGAAGTACACTATAATAATATTTCTCCAAAGTATGAGTAAAAGATTACTATAGTGGCAAAATTATAGCATTTTTAATGCATAGATCTCAATGTTCTGTAAAGCAATATGCTTTGAAAGAATTCATATGTAAAACAAGGCTTGCTCAAAGATGTACAGGAAGGAAATTATTTGATATTCTCAGTCTCAAGAAATCACATCTACTGAGTGTCTGTGAATTAACTCTCAAAAGGACTTGATTCTGCATACTGACTCTAATATCAAGATATTGCCCAGTAATTTTGAATTAAGCCTGATCCCTACTCTATGCATGTTTACCACCGATATGTCTGATGACTCATCTGCATTACTTGGAATGACGCATCTGATGATGCATTTGATGACTTCAGTCACATCACTCGAGTGTCTCCATTGTGTACTACTAGTAGCACACTTCATGTGAATGCCTCCAGCTGTAGAATTTTGGAGCTGCAAATTCCCTAAGCATTGTGCTGATGATTCATGCAGTTAATGTTTGTACCCTCTTTTATAGAACTTAATTTCTGGTGTCTAGCTGACTAATACCTATTATCACTGAGAAGGGGGTGGGGAGGGAAGGAATGAAATTGCAACAGTTTATGTTATATGAACTGTTCAAATATCAGTAACAGTCCCCTTCCTGAAAATTTGACATATATGTAAGGAAAGTTTTAGATGTTTTGTATCAATCTTAGTTCTCTCAAGCCAAGCTCATCCTTGCTTTATTTGTCGGTTAGTTGGCAGGGATGGCCCCAAAGATTTTCAATGTAGTTACATGAAGTAAAAGATAGGAAGTGCCGTAACTGAAGAAAAAATGTTTTACTTTTCCCTTCCTTCTCCTTGGAAATAGTGAAGGAATTAAGAATATGAGGTAAAGAGAATGCATTGAAACTAGTGGTGGTTTTTGTTTTCCATTTTGTTCTTGTGAAATAGCTGACTACTGTGTCTTTAAATTGTCGTTTGCTGAGCTTTAAGTTGTAGAAAGTTTGAGATTTGGAGAGGAAGTTAGCATTGTCACACATGGTTCACACTGTTGTAAATTCAATAGACTTCAGGTTTGTAGTCATCAGTGATTTGATCTAGTTCCCAAGGCAGGTAAAGTGCATGAGCAGAGCTTCAAAGGATTTTGGTTGGCACTACTTCAATCTGGTCCTGATTGATAACTCTAACAAAGAATAAGGTACTGAAACAAAAAAATGTACGAACCATCAGCTTGGAGCTAATGCTTCCTTAAGCAAGAAGGCTCCTTTGAACAACTCCCCATGCCCCTCATTGTTTTTTGAAAAGGTAATGATAAATTTCAAAACATCCAAACCCACTTTGTAACTTCAGATTATCTCCTACCTTCGTGATATGAATATCCCGAGTAACAACCTCTTCTGCAAGTCTCTAACTGTCTGTAATTCCTTAGGCTGATTACAGTCCAGTCGTGTGTGTGTGTATATTCACATATATTTTTTTTTTTAATTTTTTTCCCCGATGACTGGGATTGCTCCCCTAGAAGAGAGTTATGTAGATTAGAAGAAGGAAGAGTTTACTTAGAGGAAAGAAATTACTCTGTGGTGTTTTAGGATACATGATAATTGCACTAGCAATTGATTTTTTATTTTCAGGATAGTAATTCAGGTGTAGTTGATCTTCTAAATATTCATCTTGAATATTGAAGGACATTTCAAAGTTTGCGGTTCTTTCTGGTGACTTATTCAGCTTTCCTATTAGCTGTATGCAAGAGACTGACAACTTCTGGAGCAGTCCAGAGCCAGTTCCTTGATTGCTCTAGACTGCACATTAGAAAAATTCATCACTAACTTGAACAAAAGGCTTTTGGAAGAGAAGTCACTTATCATGTCTTGTTGTGCAACAACACAGCAGCACTAAGTATAATCAATAGGGAAATATGCTGTTAAATAAAGCCAATTAGAACCCATTAAAATATCATTTTACAAGGAAAATCCTATCAGTATTTAAGTGACAATTGGATATTTCTTAACAGGAGTGTTATTATTCAGAAGGAAAGGAAATGTGTGAACATCATTCCCTTTAAAGCCTTCAACATGTGCACATGTAAAATATTCACTTGTTTTGGAGTGGAGGTGAACAATTTTTTTACACATTAATCTACTAAACATTTCTGTTACACAGATGTACAATAGTATCATATCAGATTTCTATCTATGGATAAAAAATATAGACACAGTAAGAAAAAATGTGGATGTATCACTCTACCATTCTTTCAAAAATAATTCCATTTTCTTAGGGTTAATAGGCATATATTGCAACACCTCAAAGCAAAACACAAGCTAGAAAATTGTTTCAGATACCTATAACATAGGAGATCAGTCAAGTTTTTCAGGTGAGCTTTAAGGTAGGTACTTCTCTTGACCTCAATTTTAGTATGATTGGGGCAATCAACTCCTCTAAAGCACCAAAAACATCCTAGTGTAAACGTAAATGATGAGATTCTTAAACCCGGAAGAAATCTGCTCTGGACTAGGACTATAGATTTTCATGGGTAGCATGAAGCCAGCTACTGTACAGCATTAGTAGCATGGAGTGCAATATGATGGTAACAAAAAAAGCACTAAATCTATTTTCCTGAAATTGTTTCTTGTAAGGCCAAGCACTGTGTTGGTCCAAGCTACCTAAATTATAGTTATTGTATACGTGTCCTTTAACAGCATTCACTGACTGCGCATAGCAATCTGGCTACCTTCCCAGCTGTGGGTAACCCAGAAATATAGGCAGACTCATCACACTAAACCAGAAATTTTGGGCCAAAGTCCTCTAGCGTGTTTCAGGGGCAGCACTCTTCCCCTCCGTTTTTGGAAATCCAAAATGAAATCATCTTTCAGGTATAAATGACTGGTTTCTGCTTACTGTTACAGCCTTTTTACATGTATGTAAAGTGAGGCTGTCTACTCGGGTTTCTAACCAGCAGAAGGTGAGAATTATTTTTGTTTGAGTTTTTTTTTTTGTGGGTTTGGGTTTGGTTTGTTTCTTTTTCCCTTCTGTGCTTTCTGGCAAAAAAACTTCGGCACTCTTCTTTTCAAGTATGATGGTAATAGGTAAAGACCCATCTAATAGTGATCGAAGTCATACTCTGAATACCTTGAATATGTAACATTCTCTGCTTTGTGCCAGTCTGTGCTTGAAAAAATACATACCTAATCATTACATCTAATAAAATGTGTAATGGTTATGTTTGTGTTGTGCAGCAAAGATGAAACTAGCCTGTGAATGTGTAAGCCTGCCAGAAATAATAACCAATTACATTCCCTATAATGTCTTGTAAATGGAGCATGTTGAACTAATAATAAAATTAATAAAAGAAGCTTGCCTAGTTCAAGAATACTAGCTATCTTTCTCAGTAAACATGCCATGTTAACCCTGTAACGTATATGCTGTGAGTTACTAATCTTTTGTCCCTGTATCCAAGAATGGGAAAATTATTATTAGGTTTGATAATGGCTAGAATAATCAAGAAAATATCTTTTCTCATCTCTTGATGATTTAAGGTGGACTGGGAATCAAGGTTATGGGAGTGCCAGGGACAAGCTACTCTTCACCAAATAACTGTGGCTCATGAATACAGACATGACCTAGCTACTGTAGCTTAGTATCCAGTTCTGCAGCTAGTCACTGCAGGTTAATGAAATCTTGATGTATGCTTCTGAAAAGAAGAATGCCGTTAAACTCAACACCTGTGTTTTGAATTATTTTCAGGGTTTTTCACTATTACAATGTTAAAGATTTTCTATAATTAGCATTTGGAATTTTGTGTTTCATTTCATGTTTTTATTCTGTTTTGTCTGTTGGGTTTTTTTGGAGGGGTATTTTTGGGTTTTTTTGGGGTTTTTTTGTGTTACTTTTGTCTTGCATTTGTAGGAAGTCATTTGTAGGAAGACGTTTGCAAATCTTGATATGATAATTCACGCTCAGTGAGACTCGAGGGTAAAATTTTGTATGGTAGTCAGTCTAGGAGGTTTAAATTATGTCACCTTTTGGGGGCTATTTCTTAAGTGACTCAAGGACCTGGGTCCCTGAGAGTTCAAGATAAAGGATGATCGTCCCCAAAAGAAGCACTTTGAAGACAGAGGCAGAGTTCCCTCTACCTCACAGCCTTTCTTGCAGCTGATGCAGAGAATGTGGCCATGAGGGTCTGTCTCTCAGCTCTAGCCCTTGAGTTCCTTTAAATTAGATTTGTTCAGCCTCAGGATCAGTAGATGGAGAAGTCATCTTGGCATTCTCCTGTCTTGGTCCGTTCTATGTATTGCTTAGCCACAACATTGAGCAAGTATCTCAAAATTAGATAAAGTAGAAGATAAATATAATCTCAATTTCTTAAAAGTGTTTGGCAAAATCCATCTAAGTGGCTTGAAAGGGAGAAAAATAAAACAAATGACTTTATGTGAGTGGTAGGTAACTTTCATGGTTCAAAAACAAGCTAAGAGAAGATGACTTTAAAATACATATGTTTACAGCATAGGAAAAAATATTTTGGAATTAGACCTGGAGCATAAACATATATTTCTAATGATTTAAGAAGGTGTATTAATTGGTGATAGACAAAATGTCCCAGTAGGTGTCAGACTATTTGGAAAGAACAGTGAAGCTATTCCAGGCCAACCAACAGAAGCAGATAACTGGCAGATTTAGGGTTGACAAATGAAGATCAAAATCAGCATGGTAAAATTTTATAAACTCATAATTGGTATGCCTGAATCTAACTACAGGAAAAGGACTCACTACTACTGTAAGGGAGTAGCAACCATCTCAACTGCTCACCAGTGCCCTCAGAAAGGAAGGAATGGGTACAAATGGAAAAAAAAATAAAAAATAAAATAATTATAAGTACTTTACAAGAATTCTAGTGGGAGTACACCGTGCTACTCCTTGTCATAAGAATGGTAAACCAAATAAATTGAAAATTAATGAGTTTAAGAGATGAATTTTAATACTCATTTAATGACATTTTTTTACTTATGCAACTTTTTTTTTTAATGGAACTGATTTGTGCAACATGTCAGATTTTAAGGAACTGATGAGTAAAAAAAATAGGTTTCAGCATAAATGAATGTAGCATTTATTGGATTAGGATAAAAAAGAAAATGCATGTTTTTAATTTTATTTTACTTGCATATAAACACTAAACTTGAGAAAAGAAATTGACTATTAACTGAAATTAACCTGCCTAGGTATCCTATGTGGAGATTCCTGAGTATTATTCTGAAATAATTCAAACAAACAACTATCCAAAGATTATTCTACACCAGTCTTATCTATATGATGTCTTTATGTTCATGTAGTAGGATCTATTGTATTCTAGTTTCTGGCTTTGAGAATATGTATGAAAGATTAAGCTCCAAAATGAAGTATATATACCTCTGGGACTATACCTGAGGTCAAGCATGTTTCTGAATATATGCTGCAGTGATACCTGTGTTTTTAAGCTCTATTATGGTAAATTATGCTCTAATACAGTTTCAAGCTTGCAAAATCCTGGAATAATTAGTTTAATTTGATTTTCATTTTGAGCATATTAATGTTTGGCCATTGTATAGTCCTGAAGTCAAGATGATACGTAGACATTCATTAGATCTTTTAGATTTATACATAGAATATATTTATATAGATATATGTCTCACTAATGGTTACTTCCTGTGTTTTTACAAAGTAACAAATACTTTCTGTACACGTTCCAAGATTATCAAGGAAATAAGTTCTTTGCAAAAACTTTCCTGGGAATTATTTATTTGCTGGTGAAGGACTGGGAGGTGGAACAGCACACATGTGGACAGAATGAATAGAAGAGGAGGAGAAGGAAAGAATTGACAGGCGATTACGCGCATGTTTGATGGAGCTGTATTTGTGTTAGTATAGCCTAAAAAATCTGAATTGGCTGGGGGGGGCAAACCCTGTATGCTACCCTGATACTTTAGTTGCACTAAAACGTCTGTTGCTTGCTTCGATGTTATTTACAATGAGATTTTTGTGCAAATGACTAGTACAGAGTGATGACTCTTCTGAGGAAGTTACGCAGCAGTGTTTATTCATCACCACCTGCTGCTTTGTGAGCAACAAGACATACAGTTAGTATGTGGCTGAGGAGAATAAATGTCAAAAAAAGAATGACCAAAGGAGGAGGGGGCGAAAAAAGCATAAATCACATACATAGTAATGTGTCAGTCAGGTTTGGAAGGTATGCTGCAAGGCTGTATGGAAAATATAAGCAGTATCATCTATTTCAAAGTTAAGTGATATTAACTTCTGCAATCTGCATTTCTATAAAAAGTTTAATAAGTTAAGGCAAAAAGTGCCAAGGTTTTAATACCTAATTTAACAGTGGTTACATATAGATATCACTGAATTTCTCCATCGGTTGTTTGTCTGGGTTTGTTTTGGTGGTTGTGTTTGGTTTGGTTAGGTTTTTACCTTACCTCAAAATTTATACCTTTCTTGAAGTGTTCTTTTGTGCCCTTCTGCTTCTGTTCTCCCACCCACCTCCCCGATCCTTTTAATCTTTGGAAAAGCTGGCATGTTTTTACTACAAGAGAGATACTGTTAAAATTGTTCATGAGTCTGACACATGGCATAATCCTGCCAGCTGTTTTGTTTGGGATTGGGGCTGCTGATTCAGTGGATGATGTGTAGTCCTATTTCTCTAAGACCATGTAGATCTGCAGCATCTAAAGCAGGAATTGGACTTTGGATATTGCTTAGCCCTGTCTGCTTCTATCAAGAACTGTAGACTGAAATGCAGCATGGGTACCTGGAATTCAAGGTGGTATTTGGAATGTGATGGAAAATAATGTTTAGAAAACGTCAATTTGCAGAAACTTGCTCCAAGTGGATAGGTGATTTCAGAAAGGACTTTCAAACTGGATAAAAGTCTGCAGGGATATAAAATCCAAATTACAAACACTTGTGTTATAAGCATTGTTCATTTGTGTGTTCTGTGTGTGACCTTCTCTGCCAAGGGCCGGATCACTTGTCACTGTAGATAGGCTTCAAAGTTACAAATAGTCAAACTACTTGGGAGATCAAAAAGCTACCCGATGGAGATTAGTTTATTACGCTTTTATATTAGTTTGGGTTTTTTTTTTATTTGCTAAATCACAAAATGTCAGTTCTTATTGGATTGGAATTAAGTGCTTCTCTAAAGTAGAATATCATAATAGCAGGGTTGAGCTGTTTTGTTTTTAAGACATTGTAATTATCCTTAATGTAAGCATATTAAATAGAATGGAGAAACGGAATGAGTACACTAGTTCTGCCTCCTGTTATATAAAAGCTACTGTGCTTACCTAAGCTATCTAACATTTATTTGTCTCAGAGCATTTCTGCAATTGGGGTCAGTGCAGCCAAATGAAATTTTGGGTTTCACAAGGCTGGGGAGAAACAATAGCGTAGTATTGCATTTGAAGATAACCAGCAGCTGTAGAAATATGAAGACTTTTGTGTTCAGTACTATTAACAGTTCTGAAGCATGCTAAATAGTTACTTGTGTGGAGGGATGCAAATGTGGAGAAGCCCATGATAGCTTCAAAGAGTTTAAAGAGCAGTACAGTGATATTTGGAAGACTTTGGTAGACATCTTCCCCAGAGGACAGCAAACAACAAAACAGGCTAACTGGCTTAAATCCTATGTATTGTGGCTCTCACTCAGGTAGTCTGTTATCAAATGAACTCTTTGGTGGGCTTCACCTTGTCACTTAGAATGCTACACTAGATCACGCAATTAACGTGTTTGTGTGACAGGCAGCTACCAGACAGCTGGGGTGGTAGCGAAAAGTGGATAATTACATGCCTTGTTTGTGACCTACAAAACCTCTTCTTTCTGTTAAAATCTATGACAGAATCAAGCCTGAATGAAGGAAGTACAATAGGAAAGTCTTGAACCATCAGACATTAAAGCTTATTTAGTACAATGTGCAAAGGTCAAAGAAAATACGGGAAGATTGCTTGGAGAGGATTTAACTGCTTAACGTGAAATGTTTTAAGTTGTGAAGTTTCTTAGGGGAGTGAGTAAAGAAGAACATGAATTTGCATATTGTAGATACATACCCATTTTTCAAGTTATTCCTAGCATTTATGAAACTTTGCATGGTTAAATACTGATTTTAAAAAATTAGCGCTTTTTTCATTAGCTAGTGAAGGCTAATGTATAAGTGATTAGCTGAAGGATTATATAAAAAATTCCTCATAAACTAAGATATAATTTAATAGGTCTCACAGAGTAGCCAGAGTGAAGATTTAAAATGTCATGGTTTGTCCTAGATGAATAACAAATCTCAGTAGAATTGCTGAAATAATGTATTGAGTCAGTTAATCTTTCAGTCATGCCTATTCTGTTAGAAGTAAAAATCACCAGCCATGAGACTTTCTATATATTATGAATTACATGTTGATAATTCTTTTATACTTCAGAAATTATAAACAAACCCTTTCATCACTTCCTATTCCTTTATTTGATGATATTAAATACTAAAATATTGCTGCATATTTTGATTTGCATGATCTTGATAATAGGCTTACCCTTTGGAGAGTAACAAAACAAAAATCAGCATACATGACAACTTAGCTATAAATTTGATATTTGAGAAGAGATATAAAGACTGTACTACTTAAATTTAAGGCTACAGTAACATGATACTTCAACCTTACTTTCCAAAACTCTCAGCCATCTCCTTCCATAATTGCTGCTTTATTTAAAAAAAAAAGCAAAACCAAACCACTCCATTATAACTTCCAGCATACACAGAATACAAGATTAGAAGATGAGTAGAAATATGTAGAGTAAGTTTGCAGACAATGTGATCTCCTACTTTTTAAAAAAAATGTATTTTAAAATTAATAAAAATAAACCACTTACTATTGAGTGTTTTCCTTTTTTCCTTAATTTTAGTTTCCCAGTTTAGTCTTCTTCATATAGTCTAGCCTTTACACTGTGTACCTTGGCTACAACAATGTGTCCCATTTGAAGTATGCCTCAGCAGCTAATCTAAAAATAGGAAATTATATTTCACCTTAAATTCAGGGTTATCTGCCTTCTAAGATGCAGAATACAACTTCAGAAAGATGGAGCTAGAAATGTCAGAGAAATGCTTGGTGTCTTTTAAGTGAAGGTGTGTTAGAAGGTGAAGATAACTACAAATTCAGGTGAAAATGTAGGAGCAGATGGTTCTGAATACATTATTTCTTATTTGTATAGTATGTATAATGTGCAGAAGCTGAAATGTGCCTTTAAGCGGGCTTTTAGGAATATCAATATCAACAGGTTTAGCAACGTATTTTCTTCTTTGAAGTTCTGTCTGAATGCATGTGGTCTCTTATTTTAAACAGAGATTGCTTAAATGTGTTGAGTGCCCTTAATGTATAGTGTTCTATATCATAATAAGTAATCACTAGTTTTTCTCAATTTAGACCTGAAGACTCATTTTTTTTCTAGTGAATTACACAGCAAAGCAGTTCTTTCTAGAGGGTTTTATTGAAATGCCAGTGTACTTGGGGCCAAATCATCCTACCTCATGCAGAGGTCAAGAAAAAAAGACTTTTCCTGTAGTGGATGAAGAGCGGAATTTGAAAGCTGCATAGTTACATGTGTAGATGCCATGTTGCATGCTGTGCTTTAATGCGAACCTTCTCTGCATGAGGTTTTTTTTGTGTCTCAGTTCATTGCTATGACAAAATAGTCACCTCTCCTCTCCAACCTTCAAGCCAGTGGTTATTCAAGAAGAAGGGTTGTTGGATATATTCCCAATTGCAAGGACCCATGTTTCTTGAAAGAAAAGCACCAATGCACTCAGCCATAAGGCAATTGAAAAAAGGTTGACTTGTAGATCTGTGCCATGCCAGACATCCCTTGAGTCATTCTTTGTTTCTCCAGTTGAGCTTTTCAGCCATAGTACTGGTACATCTTCCGTTTAGTTCTGCTGGCAGAAAAGTAGATTAGAGAGATGGGAATGGACACAGTATCTATTGAGGTAAGTTTTGCTCCTGTGTTACTGTTCAGCGATTCACACTTGACTATTTGGATAGATTTCTCCTAAAATCTGAAAAGACAGCTCATGAATTAGTGGAAACTCATAGTTACAAAAGAAAGTAATAAAGCAAAAGATTCCTATAGAAAGAAAATGTATCTACCTGGAAGAAAAAAAAAAAAAGATGGAAAAACAGAGAGCTAAAGGCCTGCAGAGCTTACAGATTGCAGCTCTGAGCTTACCTTTCATTGCATGTTTCAGTTTTCACTGGGGATAGGATCACAGACGTCTGTGGAGAAGTACAGATGCTCTTTTCCTACTGTGAGTCCCAGCAGTGTATGGGGAGACAAAAGCAATAAGTTAACATCTGAAGTTTTTCAGGTAAACGGAACAAAAGTGTCCTGGTCATACTTGTTTGCACTGCGTGACTGATACTTTACTCTGCCTGTTACCATGTGTTTGTGTGGACTGTGTGTTTTACAGTATTAATGAGACATGTCCTAAGTGTATATACAATTAATTAAAAAAAATGTAGAGACACTGTAGTCTAAAATGACTGCTTCACATTGTACTTACCTTGTGCTTTTTTTTAAAAAAAAAGTGCAATTGGTCCACCGTCCTGCAGAGATTTGCAAGATTTTTTAACTATGCAATTATAGCATAATATTGGTGTGACAATCTCACTGTTGATATAATTTAGCAGTTTTCACTGTTTCCATTAATTCTGTATTAATGACATTTAGATATGATCTTGATAGCATAATCCTAATGCATGTCATATCTAATAAATTTTGAATTAGAACTGCACCTCTAGCTTTTCAAAAATGAGGTTTTTAACAGGGTGTAACAGTAAACAGCTCAAAATATTAGGGAATTTTCATTATTTCATCAAGGAAATCCAATTATTGGTTAAAAGCATTACATTTCTACTTTATTAAGGGAAGTTACATGGGGGGGAAGCACGTATGTATATGATGGTGGTGAATAAGAGCATGAAACACATTCTATTTGTAGCTTTGTAAAGAAACTGTGGAACATTCTCCTTTGCTCATAGTCTCTTACAGTAATCTCTGTTTAGCCATAAAATCACTATAACAACTTGCAAAATTATCCAACATAACACAGTATTTATTAAATTAAACAAGACATTATTTCAGAGTTAATAATTTTTTTAATGAACCTGTTTGTAGATTGTTATACCACCTTGGTATGCAGCGTTACCTTCAGTTTTGAATGAATGCTGACTTCAATAGAATTGAATTTTGCTACAAGAAGACGTATTTGGCCTGAGGTATCTGCTGGATATAAGCAAACCTCAGCTCTGAGATGTTAAAAAAAGGAGTTTTAATGTCAATGACTACTGACTGAAACACTGTTTCTGAAGATGTCCTAACTCCTTTTTTTTCAGTGACCTTGGTGAACCTGGTGGCATGTTTGATTTAAGTCTCAGGTCCTGTGTCTACAAAATGAAACGGGTCTCTCTGAAACCTTGGAAGTGTTTGATATAGTGGAGTCTAAATAAACACCACCACACATGACATCATCTTCAAGTTATCAGGGATTACTTGTTTTAGATGTATAAGGAGAGACATTTGTAACAATGTGAGAAGCAGAGGCTTTCACAAAAAAAAAAAGTTAAAATAAATGTTTCAAGTTTCCTAATACCAAGTTATATACTGCAGGTCATTTGTTGTTGAGAGTTGATCCTAATTCTTGTGCTTGCACACCTTACACAGCACAAAGTAGAAGATGGATTTCCCTTGTACCATTTTCTTCTCCTCCTCCCTTTGCTCTACCACATACAAGTTTAAATGTAAATTTATGGGTGAAGAGGTTCAGCACAGTGGACTCTCTGGTCAACATAAGGAAGTCCAGAAACTATCAAGTGGCTTGGTTTTGTTGTTGTTTTCTGACATCCTAGAACTGCTTTTTATCATGTATGCAGTGGTTGGATAAAGTCTTGTTGTCACTAGCAGAATTACTGGAGTGATGCTGTTACATAAAATATAGGTGTTCAGTGTGAAACTAGGGTAGGCAGGTCAGATATGTTAAATATTAAATACATAATTATTGCTGGTTTGGACAGTGGAAAATAGAGGTGTTTCATAGAATGAAATGAAACCATTTTTATTCCCCTGTAATCACATGCTCATGAAATTGCTCATTTCTCTGTACTTTAACAGCAAACCTATGTGGGCTGCATATATTTGCTAATGGTTCAAATGATGATTTGAACTGGAACTCTAACCTGGTAAAAGCAGGGTTAACAATGAGCTTAAATTTACTTTATTATTTTAATGAACTCACTTCTGAATTGACTGTTTTTTAGATTCAAAAAGGGTTACCTTGAAAATCTCTTAAAAAGTTTAAATGACCTTCAAAGGGACCTGTGTAGAAGCTTTTACTCAACTCTGACATATAAGCTGTAATTCCAGTACTGTGGTAGCCAGGAT
>WUAM01000272.1:5059443-5078344 GCA_024336885.1 Actenoides hombroni | reverse complement strand
TCTGACATATAAGCTGTAATGCCAGTACTGTGGGAGCCAGGATTCCCGCCGCCCCTGCTCCCCCCCATACCCCCCTCTTTTTTTTTTTCTTATTTTCCTCCTTTATACTAAAGTTAGTTAGGTACTATCTTTGGGCAACTGTATCTTTTTTTTTTTTTTTTTTTTTTGAGCTGAAGATGATGTATCAATGTGTTGTGAGCTAGTATTTGAACACTGTTTTGTTATCTGGTATGGCATTTAAACTTACTGCTAGAAATTTCAATACTTAAAAAAATTGAGATAATGGCATATCAGATTTCTTCTGAGATGCTGTGAAACTTGTGTTAGCTATGTGATTCTGAATATTACTGTTATGTGCATGCTTGTAAGAGGTAATAATTAATATCTTGTCTCTCCTGAAATATATATTTTTAACTGAAAGTAAAATATATACTCCTGAAGACAACACTGCTAGAAACTCTTCCACATTTATACATGTTTGTCACCTTTCTTTGCCATGAAAGTCTCCAGGGTTTCACCATTCAGAGCAAGCACATTCCCACGGTGTTTATACAAGCACGAGTGTGTTTTGAAGATTGAATTGGGAATCAGTTACCCCAAGCCTGTCATCTCACAAAGTGGTATTGGTAGTGTCAGGTTTCAATCAACAGCATTAATAAGCTGCATGCATTAACTCTGTGTCTGTGTTGATTGTGTTTGTACATGTGGATATGAAACATTAGGCCCAGTGTATTAAAATATTTCACCCTGAGACTCATACTTTGCCTTCCTAATTTGTTAAGAACGCTTTGCCCTTTGGTAGCTTAACAAGTTTGTTAAGAGTTTAGTGATATCAAGAAGCATTTCCAAAGGCAGAGAATCTCCCCACTTGGGAGGGGGGGGGAGGAATGAGAGTATGGAGTAGGAAAAGCAGAAGAAAAAATAGAAAAAGGAATGCTGCATCTTTTCACAAAGTTAAAGTGAAATCTTTCTTTGAGGGGAGAGAGAAATGTAACAGCTGAAGTATCTCCTGTAAGTCACTTGTCTTTTCTGAGATAATAGTACTGGTTGAGAAGAACTCTACTTGCACTCACCTTGAATCACTGAGGTCTGCAATGTTAACTAGCTCAAGATAATTAACCTCAAGAAGAGAGTACTGATGTCTGTGGTTTTGTACTTCCTCCATTATTATAAATGCTATTTATTATACTGTATTTCAGAGATTACATTATTACTTGGGAACTCAGTGTGTTGGCCTAGTCTTTTTAAGACATAAATATGCAGTATGCTGCATTGACTGTAAAAATGTATCAAGTTATTGTTCTAGTTATCTAAAACAGTGCTTCAGTTCAACAGAAATATGTGTATTTGTTGTATGTGTGTATGTATATCTGTATACACAAACATAAAAATACGTCAAAATTCTGGCATTTTCTGGAGTGCAGTGGTAATATGAAATTTGCGTCATAATGTAGTCTGCTTCACAGAGCACTGGACATGAGATTAGGACAGATGACTTCTACCTCTAGCTTTGCCTCAGTTGTAGGTTGTTGGCTTTTTTCACAAATAAGAATTTACCAATTGCATTTGTAAAGCACCCTGAAAAGAAATGCATTATATATTTTTCCAACAGTTATATCCTTATTCTTCTGAAATTCTTTTGTGCAAAGTATTGTGAAGAGTTCAACATTTAGATTTCTGATATTCAAGAGCAAGATAGGATAATGGTCTGCTTTGTTAAGTATATTTATAGAAATTTCTCTCTATTAACACATATGCATTCAAAATAAATGAATATATATGCCATCATTTCATGACTTTTTTTTTTTTATTACCATTATTTCCAAAGAATGAAAATAAAATTAGGACCCCTGCTGTAGTAGTTACTATATAAATACAGACATAAGTGGATATCTTGCTGCTCTGGCAGGCGTAAGCTTGTGCTTTATTTTGCAAAGGGAGAGAGTTGATTCATTTTCCTCTCTAAGTAGGTAATGATATTCCTACACTATCAGGGTATTTAGCCAAACTTGCAAGAACCTGTGTGACAACTGGTGTTTGAAATGTCTTGGAATTCTACAGTAATAGTTCCGTTCCTTTCTTCTTTCTTGTGTTTTCTGTGTATTGTTATTTGTAAAAGAGCATATATAATCACCTTACTTCTGCTTGCTAAGCTAGGAGTAATTATTTATCTAGTAAGACTATCAATAAACTTGAGACAAGGAATGGAAAGACTTTAAATATAAGAGTGAAAAGAAACTGAGTTCTGCATGTCTAATGTGTTTATATGGAATATTTCTATCCAAGGTCTTTGAAGTTGTTATACATGAATATTTGATCTTGCTTTAAGTATGTGCAGCACAAAGCAAATTGGCTACACAGTCTAAGAAAATCTGCAAATAATTCTTTCCCATTTTTTGGTATAAATGTATTATTCTTGTCTTCAGATGCAACAAACCAAACCAAAAAAACAGCAAACGCTTCAAAACAATAGAGAGCTCCAGATCAAGGTCAGTTAACTGAATGAGAGGAAAAAAAGGATAGTTTTTGTATATTCAGGCAAGTAGTTTGAACCTAGTCACGTCTGACAAGAGTAGCATTTAAGATGCGGTGCCCAGTCCTTAATTACAGAAATTTGCCTCTAAAAATGCAAGTTTTCCTCTTATCCTACCTGCATTCACAGCTGAGTATTTCTCTTCTACTTGATACAATTTTATCTGTGCATATCTCAACATTTAGGGTTGCAATGTCTGCACTTGCTGCTTAGCCACCACTGCCATCTCCACAGGGCCTGTCTGTGTGCAGGTTGTGCCTAAGAGGAGTGAGAGCCCCTGTTCCTATCTCCTGACCTGAGATGGGAAAGCTTGTTACAGATCCTCTATACTGAGGTTCATAGGCTGAAAAACTGGGCTGTGACAATCTTGTTGTAAGATATTTGCATCAGAGCAGGATTTAAGGTAGAAGTGTTAGTAAGTGTGAAAGCTTTCTCATAGTTCAACCACTTCTGATTAGGATGGAGAAATGGTGTGAAGAATGATAACGTGATGTTTGGGTGATAGAGCATTATCATAGCTGCAGGCTACCTTTACTGGAGCCACTAAACCCCTTGTGGAGATGCTCTTTCATACAAGCAATGTAAAACCCTTGAGGTGAAACCAAGATTTAGTAGTAGGCCTCTCTATTTGACCACCCATGCCCCCCCGCCCCCAACAAAGATGCAGAGAAGTAACAGAAATAAAAAATAATTCTTCATTTTGCAAAATGTCATATGAGTTTTCTTAAGCTCACTCAGCATCATCAGGCATAATTTCTTCCCCTACATTCCACCACATATGTGTGCATGTAAAAGGAAGGTGGAAGAGCTATTAGCTGCTGATACCTGACTGTGAAGTGCCTGGTAGCCTAGGAAGGTTGGCTTTTTCTGGAAAAGAAAATGATAAGCTGACTGCACTTTTTATGACCTTTTTACTATTCTATCATAAGTATCCATGGTAACATGACTGTTTCTTTCATGCTGGTATGTAGTATCAAAATAACAATAAATGCTGATTTAAATTAATGTGTTTGAATACAACTTGCTCTCAGGTGTTCTGAAGAATAAAATAGGAGAGCTGGACACCAAAATATGAGTCAGAAAGACATGCTTTTATTCATTTTTTGGTTACGTACATTGCCTATTCTTTTTCTTCTTTTCTCTCCCTCTCACTTGTTACTGAAGAATGTAACGAATAATTTAATTTACTAATTCTGTTTGTATACCAGGTGAATATCTGATTAAGGGCCAATACTGTTTTTCAAAAGGTTCCCATCCACTTCAAGCAGTGAATTTCTGTTTGTTTTGATGGATTCCAAAATTACTCCTCAATAAGCATTTGAATACAATGACACACCATCTTAAACTATGGAAACTTTTATTTTATTCATATGGTTTATAATGTAGTTTCTAGTTGCCTTTCATATTACCAGACAAGCACACAAATGACTGGAACTCCTTGTAATAATCATACTTCATTCATTTGTCAATAACTTTGTTAGCTTTATGGTTGGGGGATTTTGTTGTTGTTGGATTTATTTGGGTTTTTGGGGGGGGTTGGTTGTGGGTTTTTTTTTTCCTTTAATTTGTATTTATTTAGTTATTGCATGGAAAGATGATTCTTGTTTGAATGTTATACTTGTGCATGTTTTATCATCAAACCAGTGTCACTTGGGTCAAGGTAAGGAGTATTTAGATTCTGAAAACACCTTTAATCATAACTGATCTATTGAAATGAAGGTTAGGTGAAATACAAACATGGAAGGCAGGCAAAACAGTGTTAATTGCTCTGCAGGTCTTATCAGTTGCTTCAGGTGATGAAGGGCTTTTAGAGATGTCATGGATATTTCAAAACACCATTTGGGAAGCTGTTTCTGCTTTTACCTTCAACTCGATGTGGCACTGGGGGCAATGAATACCTAATTGAAATAGCAACTTGTGAATTCTTGCGTTGCAACAATGACACCTTTCTAGCTGTAGTGGCAGCCGGATCTGTGACTTGACACCTACTTGAAACCGTTCCCACCTCTGTTCACCTATCTTGGCTGGATTCACTTCGAATAAAGACTCTAATTGGAAAATATTGGTGGTGTTTGCATCGTAGGTTATTTTGTTGAGGGTTTTCTTTGGTTGTGTTTTTTTTGTTTGTTTTGTTGTTTTGTTTTGGTTTTTTTTTTTACTTCTTCCAGGAAGAATTTCTCAGCTATGTTCGGCTGCCACCTCCGTGCGAAGTGCCAGGCACCGTGTGTTGATCCTTCCCCGGCCGCCGCTTAGGCAGCAGTCCCGGCGCATCCTCCCGGCCCCAACTGGAGCTGGCTGGCAGCAGCCGGGCCGGGGGCTCCCGGGGACTGTGGGGGATGCAGCATAGCAGCAGCGGCTCGCTCTGCCTCGTGACATCACTCCTGAGCTGAAATCCCGCTCGCAGCTCCCGTCTTTCCTCTGTCTGTCGGTCTGTCTGCTGTGGCGGAGCTAGGACCCTCCCCAGCAGGGCGGGCAGCTCCCCAGGCGAGGCGAAGCTCGGGAAGAGTCGGGGAGACGGGAAAGAGTCGATGCGAAGAGGATAGGGAGGAACGGAACGCAACAGAGGAGCTCCAGTATGAAATTCGTCTGTGCTTATTACTTGCTGCCTTTCTTTCCTGCACTGGTCTTCAGCACTAGGTGAGTACCGAGAGCTATTTTGCGTGGAGTTCGCCTGCTTTGTTTGTTGTTTGCTTATTTAGATTCAGTGCTCTCAAGAGAAATAATACAGATTTCAGCTTTTAGTGGGGTACGAAGTTTAGGGCAGATATCTTCTCTGATTTTTATCTCTCCCCCTCCCCCTCCCGATCTTCTGAAAGATACTGAGCTTTCTCTTGGTGTTTGTAGGCTTGCTTTCCACACACACACACACTCCCCCCCCAATGTAAAAGAGCTACTCCTGTATAAGTTGACCCACAGATTGTGAGACGTAACAAGACAGTAACAAATATAAGCTTTATATGGACAGTAGTAAAAACAGATAGTGTATTTTATTGGAAATAATGAAGTCAAACAGCTGAAATTGAGACCATGCTAAGGTTTTCCCTTACAGAGTGCAGAAAACCACTCGAACACGCTCATCTCAGGTTAGGTTTCTATATCTGAACATAGATCTCGGGATTACCTTTTTTTTACTGTGAAATGCAGGTGAGATCTTCTAGTGTTATCTCAACGCCAGAAAACGTGTTAAAAAGTTGCTGCAATCTAGTAGAATCTCTTGATGAAAGTATAATAAATCACTGAAAAAATATGAGGAAAATCTACTGCAGTTTAAAAATGAAACCTATTCTGACCATGCAGTGTTCTGATAACATAATGTGTACTGCTCAGTTGCTCAGAGGTAGTATAGTCTCTATGCTGTAGACATACCGTGTTTAGCCAAGAAAAGGTAAAGCTGAGACATTCTATCCCGGTGTCTTGATGTACACAAATGGAAAGTTAATGCTGGGTACAGAGCAGACCTACTGTGATGACACTGTTCTCAGTTCAGGCTTCTTAACTTCTCGTTCCTAATCAGAAAATCAAACCCAAATTTTGACTGTCATATTTTTCTGCTGTGTTACAAGTTTGTAGGGAACTGAAGTATATAAAGCATGTTATCAGCAGATAGAGGCACATACATTTATCAGGCAAATGTGTCTTTTTCCTTATTCTTGGTCTCTTCCTGTAAAATCATCATCAAAGCAGCTTTTTTTGCAGAAGCACTGCTTGTTTAAAGACTTAATTGTTTACCAAGACTTAAAATAATAGAAAAAAAAGTGTGTGTCTGCGAAGTATTCAAACTCAGGTACAGCAGGAACACACCTCTGTACTTACTTAAATAATATATATCTGAGTAGTAAAAGGCCTGAATGCAGTGAGAAGTTTGAAATATCAAAATGCTTCAATTCCTTGACTCCTTTATTATTGGCAAGGAAAATGTGTCTGTGTGTGTGTATATATATTTGGGTTTTGGTAATACTTCTGAATTGGGGACTTTACAGTGCCAGTCCATATCGACTCTGGCGCTCTTTGAAATATAATACTTTGAGGAAAACTGTGATTTTAATATTGTGATTTTGAGATTGTGATTCAATAATTATCCCTTCTGACTGAATAAATGATCTAAGGAAACATCATTAGTAATCAAGTGTGAAACTTCTTGTCAATTCAGATCAGCAATTTTACACTCATTTAAAAGTGATACATTTTTTGCTAAATTATGCCAGAGTTAAACGTGGAGGGAGCACCAAGCCTGCTTTTGCAGATGCAGGTTTGTATCTTACATGAGCTCATCCAGATTCAACTGTAGTGAAAAGAGATGTGGAAAACTATTCTAAGTTTTCACATCTTACTGTTTTTTATGAAGTGTCTAACAAACTACTTCAACAAGCAGGGAACTAACCTGGGACAAGGTATGTAGTGTAAAGCCCTAAAAGTAGGTCCTCATCCTATTGAGAAAATTATTTTCTGTATAAAAAATGAACTGTAGCTTATTTCTGATAACTGTAAAAAAAAAAAAATTAAAAATCAAGTCCCTCCCTTTTGAAAATAGTTGGAAAGAATATGAAGAAGCTGAAGTTGGCATACAAATACTAATTATAAACATTATGACTCTGAGTGGATATACTCTCATAAGAGTATAATTTTGTGACACATGATGATTTATCTTCTTATGTACTTGAAGGATGAAAATGATCAATGTGAGAGAAATTCCAGTTAAAATTTCACTCAATACAGTATGTGCTGCAAAGTGAAGTTTTGTTTTCGATACCAGCTTGGTTATCCTATTAAAAAGGAGACTGAAACTCTGCTGTACAGTTGAAGAGATTTATTTGTAAGTCCTGGACTACTCTAGTCAGCAGTTGATTTCAAGTTGCTTGACTTTTTACTGGCTGTGTAGAACACAGAGTCGTTTTTCAACTTCCACCAGTACATGTTGGTAATTTAAAAAAATGATACACTGCTATCAATATGCCATCTACTGGAAAGAGATTATGCTTTAATCTCCTTCAGCAGAAGGCAGTTCTGCCTGTGGCAGTTGAATGTTTCTCGTAAGCATGTGGTTAATTCAATGGCTGGACCCAAACAGGTTTGGAGGACTAGATGTGTTTGCAAAAAGCAGGTTCCTGCTGTAGGAAATTGCTTAGCTAAGGCAAAGCACCAGCCTTGCAGGGCAGAAAGTTTTTCATTATGAGGATTTATTTATTTTTTTGAAGTTTCTACAGAGCATAGTATCTCCATTTCATACATTGGTGCTGGAATTGGTGAGCACAGCGATGCTGCAGAGGCAGACAGCTGCTTTTTGTTCCTTGTCATCTGGTGATGCCATCTTCTTTGCATCAAGTCATGGTGATAATTTAGGAAGACCTCAGCATGTCTTCAAGCCCAATTATAAACAAATATGAGTTGATGAGTTCAACTATGTTAACACAGCATGTCATCTTTTCATACTTTATAGTATTGTTAAAAAGAGGAAAATATACAGTGATTGCTTTTATGATTGTGTTCATTATTAAATTTGATGTTCAAAACTGTATGTAGATAATTTCTTAGCATGGTCTAAAATAATGACCCAAATGCCTACAAACTGCGGAGAGGTCATGTCTTTGAAAGGAACATTCTTTTCTGTATTGCCTAAACTCAACTTTGGTGTGGCTTTGAGACACAAATGTGACTCTTAATTGTATTTCCAGTTGGTTGTAGTGCCAAAGAGGTTACTAGATTGAGGTATATTTGCCTCTCCTGTTAACTATGTATGTTTTGATGGAATAAGTAAAAATTATTACTCTAAAATCAGTCTTGTAAAAAGTGAAGGGGAACATTTTTGAAGGTGAGTTTAACTTGGTAAAACGATTCTGAAGCTTGTGTTTTCCTGCCGGCTTTTATATTTCCTTGAAGATCTTGCTTTTGAGAGATCTAATGTGATTGTGTGCATGTTACTTTTTTTTCATACTGAAAACAGCACAGATTTTTCATACTACTTCAGAAATGAGTCCACTGTAATGAATGCCTAGTGAGTGCACACAATGTAAAACAGGCTCAGGGGCTGCTTCTGCAGCCACCTGCATGCTTTTGTGGCCTCAGACACCAAAACATCTTGACTGGAACAGAGCTTTCCTTCTTTTTTTTTTTTTTTTTTATGACAAGGGATTCCTTTTTATCCCCACGTGAAATATGACAAAGATACTGAATGACTTAAAGTAGAATGCTTTATGGGGGAGAACAGGTCCATAAACCCAACGCTTTAATAAAAATATTACTACCGCAGCAACTCATTAAATGGATGTACAAACCACAGGGCTGTAAAAGGCAGAACTTACATTATTTTAATGGCACAGAAATGGCTGGTGGTCATTTTTTTTTCTTTAGTGTAATTATTGGCAGTCTTACTACCTTGACATTGCAACACAATTTGTAATTCCTTGGTTTCAGAAGAATGCCACCTATGTAGTTCACAGCAGGACAAAAGTGTGCTCGTTACTGGTAGGTAGGTGTTGATCTGCTGTATATTCGTTGTTAAAAGTGACAGAAATACAGTGAATTCACTTATTAAGAATGAGAACTTGACTTAAATGTTTTTTCCCTGGATGTATTTTCAAGGTCAACTGCTTTCTTTATGTTTGTTGGGTTTTGGTAATTATTTCTGAAGGAATACAAAAATACTAATGTCTTTTCTTTCTCTCAGATAAAGGTGTGTGAAGGACTTAGCCTGAGGCTGGAGGATAAATAAAGAAGAATGTCTTTGATATTATTATGATGACAGGGGCAGGAGTAGAATGTTGAAACCCCATGTTTCTAGTTCTTAAGGTCTTTCCCACCTTAGAAACCCTCTTTGGGATATAATCAGATGTAGAAAGAGTCTGTTTGTCATTTAACTGACAGGGGAGACTAGAGGGAACTCTGCTCCCTTCTAGTTTTTGAAGTGGAAGAGCAAGGCTCACCATGTACTGATGCCCTTGGCTGTAGTCACACCGTTGCTAACATGCCTCAGTGAGTAGCCGAAAGAGATTCTCACTTCTGAGATCTCGGGCTGAGTTTCAGCAGTGTTCTACCTTTTCCCCACAACTGAAGGTGAACTCTGCAGAGTGGTAGTAGGGAGGCTGCTTCTTTAGCAGAAAAAGACCATGCATTTTTGCTGTAGGTTTGATGCATAACAGAGGCGGTCTTAATATTGTGCTTTCTGAATTTTTCCAGAAATGTAGGGGCATTAACTCCTGCTTAGAATTCCTTTCACACTTATTTTTGCTGTCTCAGTTTTCTGGGCCATGAAAGCCTTCTGATTTCTGTCAGTGTGGATGATGATGCATGTTTGGTTAATGTCTTGTAAGGACTTTTGTTGAGGTACAGAAGTGGCATCTAGCGTAAGGCTTGCGATTTTATTATACCTGAAGAATCATGTGTGTTTGTGTGGACTGTGTTTAAACATAATGGGGCAAAACCCCAACTCCAAGTAAAAAAAGAAACCACCAGATGTGTGAGGAGCTGCTACTTCTCCCCACTGCACAAAGCTTGCAGCTTCAGGGATGCAGGTGCTGGGCTACAAGACTGGCAGTGCCAAAAGGAGACACCCGTACCTTGACATGACGTAGAGCCTGGCCATTTCCAGTCTGCAGGCTGGGGGGTAGTGCAGAGATGTTCAAGGTAGCTTTTAAACAAGGTAGGTGGGGTACCTCTATTTTGTATAGAAAAGTAAACAAGAAACTACTACATGTGGACTTCTTCGGCATCAGAGTGAGGTTGCGAAGCTAGTTCGAGAAGCCCTGTGCTTGAACTGCGCTACATATGCATAAAAGAATATGTCTGTGTATATACACATATATTCTTAATGCTAGTCTTACGTAATAGACTTGCTTCTCTGTGTTTGCAGCCCTTCTAAAATAGGGCAACCACATATTATTTTTATCTGTATGTCTTGCGCTTGGTGTCAGGGGGAGAATTTTTTCTTTTTGTCAAAAGTTTTAAATTTTACGAGGTTTTCTGCTGTTATGATTTGGTTAGCTTTTGCTATGAATAGTGTCCTTGGAAGTGGTATGCCTGCTATGTTATCTTATTATTTGGGCTTAAAGCATTTACAAGTGCTCAAAAAATTTAAGATCACCAGCCTAAATTAGAAATCCAGGAAGAAAGTCTTTCTCAGTTTGGCCAGAAATACTAAAAATAGACTGTTTTGTTATTTTTTTCTTCTTCATTTTGGAATGTGAGAGGAAGAAGAGGAAAAAAAATGGGGGGTGGGGGGACGGGGACGACTGCTAAAAGCTTTTGTAACCTTCAGGAAAGACTTAACTGAGATTTGATGTAATTGGCAGTTAAAATATTCTTGAAGTTAAATATGATCTTAGGTAAATCTTAAGGATCTCTAGAATTCAGTCTTAACGTAATAAACCAGTTGGAATTCTACTTGTTATGCCATGTATAATGCATTTCTGCCCAGGAGACTCACTGTGGAGATACTTTTGACATTTTAATGTATTCTTTGTGTTTAGAGAAATTGTAATGCTGACGCTTTCCTGTTTCTTCCTCATTTATTAATTTATAGCTAGGGCAGAATATTAGGATATCTTAACCTAAACTTGTAATCGTTCTTTCTGTGAGGTTGTGGGTTTGATATTTTCTACATTTAACAGAAACCTGTTCACAGATAGTATACCTTATGATGTACCACTCTGCAGACAAATAAATCTTATTTATGCCACTAGTCAAAACCGGTGTTTTGTCTCCATGTCTAGTTTTGCACAATGGGTGCACCAGTCATCTTGGAAGGGTCAGATCTGTAAATATACTCTGTATTGAGGAAAGGTAATATGTTTGCTGGAAATAATAACAATGATATTTCATACAGTCCTTCAATCTTAATATTGGGCTAAGGTTTAAGATGTGTATTGTTACATTTGCTATTTCAAACACATCAGAGTGGCAAGTACCTTTTAGAAATCCTGAAGAATAAATATGACATTGCATCAAGTAGCAGGCTTTGTCTACTACTGTAGGTTTTTCTTCCCTTCATTCTTGTGTTAGTACTTACCTCTTATATCACTCCTCTGCTGATTAATCTTTACTTTTACTATGTATTATCTTAGCAGTGCTTTTTGTAGCATTCTCTCTGAAGTCTCTCCTGTATCTGCTGAAACAAACAATACTTAGGTGAATCATAAGAGAAATCAATGTGTGTGACTCTTACAAGCTAAAGAAATAGATGTGTATGGAATTTCTCAATATCTTACTTGTCCATATTGATTGATAGCTTCATCGAAAGGAGTAGAGAAGTGTCAAATAGTTTAGTCTGTTTTGTTTCCAACGTGCTATCTCAGGAAGATAAGGCTAGTATGCTGCCAGCTAGTGTGTTTCACCCAAATTGTTCTTTTCAGCCATTCACACATTCTTGTTGTTATTTATAAATGGCCATATTTGGTCAACTTATGTTCACAGTTTCCTTGTAGGAAATAGGTAGGTTGTTTACTAGTACTATATAGTTGTTGGATGCTTAACACTTGATACTGCTTTTCAAATGTTTCTGTGATTATTTTTTTTTTTATGTGAATGACTATAGAACTAGGAGCTGTGACTTTGTACCTCAGAATTGCTTGGGAAACCAGGGGACCTAAAGTGACAATTAGCCCAGTAATACACTGTGTCCACCTTATGTAGGCCATTCTTATCATGTCTGAATGATTTGGCAGTTGTGTGTGTATTTCAGGCTAGCCTGTACTAGCAAACAAGGAAAGAAAAGTGAAATTTTGCTGAAATGTGAAAAAGAAAAGACATATATGGAAAGATTGAATTGACAGGACTGAAAAGCAACTGTTGAGTGGTGTTACATTGACTGTTGAGGAAGTTTGTTTCTCTCCTGATGGAGCCTAATGAAATGTGTGCTCAATGTGCTGAGAGAGAATGGCTCTTTTGAAGAAGGAAAAATAAAGTTAATTTTACTACTGCTTTGCTTACAGTCTTTTTTGTAAAGAAATGCTTTTCAGGATGGGGTGAAGCTCTGCCAGGGTGCAAATCAAACAGCTGTGTTTACTAAGTAGGTGAATCTTTGAGATGCTTTGCTGAAACCCATCAGCTGATGATTAATTGTTATTTTCTTGACAAAATATGTAACACAGCCATTATATCCTTACTGCTTATTAGTGACTGGCAGAGTCCATCAGCCCTGCTGCAGATCTACCACTCTATTCTATGGAGAGTACAGAAGTTCCTGGCATGAGCTCTTCTGAAAAAAAAAAAGGCACTATGTGGCTTTCTGTTGGTTTTGCTTCATTTTCTTCTTCCTTCCATGAAGGTAGCCAAGGTTTGCCAAGGGACCAGATGCTTTACAAAGGCTTAATACTTATAATCAGCAGTGGATTTTCTTTAAGTGAGCTGAACAAGTCTAATTGGATGCCTTCTGAATTTCAAAAAGGGACAGCAGGTTGGCTGCACTAACCTTGTGAAAATCTGAACATAAACATGAGCTATATGCTTTGAAAATCAGACTCTTAGCTGCTGATGTGTATGGGAGCTCCAAGTAGTCATGATAAAAATTCATCCTGATCTTGTTTAGAAAGTCTAGCCCTTACAGCTTGCTTTGTTTCACATTCAGCTGAGGAATAAGATTATTTGACTTAATGCAAATTCCCAAATGCTTAATTCCCAATATTTGGGAATTGAATCTGTGACCATGGTGCCTAGATGGTAATGGGGTGAGGGAGGGTCAAAACCCATGGCAGTGTTGCTGCTTCCTCCCTGTTTCCTTCATTAAGCATCTCTAACTTTGCCATCACTGCAGCCTGCACAATTTAATTTGGTGAAAACTCAGTCTCAAATACCGCTTCCTTTGAAATCTCTGCATTCATACATGAATGATATATGGAAGAAAATGCATTCCTGAAGTGCATAGATAGTGAATAATGACTTCTCTACAGTTGTTCTTTTAAAATTTACTTGTAAAACAACTGTCTGCTGTTCAGTATACACAGATGTGCTCTATTTGGCTCAAGAAAGCTTATAAAAGCAGACATTTAATTTAGTATTTTTCTTTAACTCATACCTCTTTCTTTGTCCCTGTTTTAAACATCCTAGTTCCTTCCCTAATTTCTACTCAGCTAGAGCTCTTTTGGCTCAAGGGATGATTGTTATCTGTTCCTGGAAGCAGAAAGAATTAAATTGCTGTAAAAACTAAATGGTAAAATCTGTTTTTAAGAAATACTAATCAATTCTTCAACTAGACTCAGAAAAACTTGCATTTCTGTTTTATTGTGATAGTATGTGGTATTGGCTGTTTCATAGACTGACAAAATTGAAATAGTTTTTGAAATAGCTAGGAAGAAATACAGGATATGTATACCAGAACTAAGTATTTAAGGAATATACATTCCCTTTGTATGAGATGAATCCCTCATCACTGTCTTATAAAATGCAATCTGAAAGGCTTAAACTGTTTCTATTAAATAGGTGATGTACAGAAGTTGATAATGCAGCCAGGGTTAAATATTATGGCATTCACTCTACTGAAGGGACATCATATATTTCTATGCTGCTTAAGCTTGATGATTATATCGCATGTTAAAATGGTACTTTCATTTGCAGGGGAAAACCTTTTCCACTAAGACTTAGTCATCACTGGAACATGACGTTTTTGTCACACTGGATTAAGCCTATAGAACGATGTTCTGTTAACAAGAGGAAGGAGAAAAAAATCTTGGAAGAAGTAGTATGGAATAATTTCATCTGCCTTAAATCTTTCCACATTGTAGGGAATGAAGGATCGTTATGGTAGCTTGAGCCATTCTTCTAGAAGAAAATTCAGACTGGTAAAAGAATCTTTGTTCTTGCGAATATTTGCAAGGACCCATCTGGAGAAATAAGATGTGTTTGTTAGCAGCTCTGTTGGCTAAGACCAAAAGAAGCACACCAATCCAAGCAATCCCCACAGCCACCTGATTTGCAAGGAAACTATTGGTAAGTTTCACTCTACGAAGTCAGAAGTGAGAAGTATCCAGTAGCCATTCTGAGACCTAATAGGATAAGGTAAGATATCAAAGGGGGGTGATGAGAAGATAGGCTCATTTTGATATCTGTTAGAAGGACGTAGGAAAAAAGGGACATTACATGTTGAATCAATAAGCTGCACTATTGATACTATTCCAAAGACACACTATCTTACCAGAGACTAGCTCTTTCTAATCAAAGATGAAAAAAATAAATAAATCTATGTATGTAGAGTGTAATAAAAAATTGAAAGGAAGGAGACTTGTTCTGCTTTGTTATTGCAGATGACTTAGAAATTATAGTATTGGTGTTGGTTTAATTCTTTATAATAAAAGCTTAAAAAATTATTTAAAAATATGGCTTACAAGTCTCCTGATAAGAAAGCAGTAAAAACCTCGCACTTTCACCTCAATCCTAGGCCAATAAAACAGATTCTTCTTGTGCTAGAGATACCTATGCTCTGTGTGCTTTAAACCTCATAAATTATGTACACCTAATGCTACCTTAAGGTAAATTTTTCAGTGTTCTACAGATAACACTGTTTTATAGATAGTATGTGCAGGGAGGAGGAGAATCTCCTTAGTGCTCATTACCTACCACAAACTAATGAGGATGGAGAGAATTCTTACCTGCTTCTTCTTAATTTAATGAAAAGTGGTGATGGGAAAGTCATCTTATCTGGAGTAGATGCCAAAGCATCATTGTGGGTGCTGTTAAAAAGAAACTAAAGACTGCAAAATTGTATCTAATGCTATTAGTGCATTTTTTTAAACGTAAAAAGATCTCTTTTTCTCAGGGGAAAATACATAAATATGTATAGTGTATGTGCCTCTGTGTAAAGGATTTCTAGTTGTAGACACATAATGAAGTATGAAAAATTGATTTTTGGCTATATGTTCTCAGTGGCTTGAATAGATATGTATACTTTTGCTTGTGTGGAATTAAATGCTTCAAAATAGCAGAATCTTTTTTCAACAGCTGAGGCATCAAATTTGAATACACCTTTTGCCCCTGAAAGTGTAAAGTTATTTCTATAGATAACACTGGGCTTGAGTATTTTTGTATTTTGCCACTTCCTTCAAATACAATAGATTATACTGAAGAAAAGTATTGTTTCTGGCAGATATGTTAATCTGGAATTATTCTGCTTACTTCTACTTTTGCAGTCTTTTGGTTGGACCATCTTTCACATTAGTGTAAAAAAGATAAAAACTTTCTATTTCTGATTCCTAATATTTCAACAACGCATTGTTTTCAGTTGATAGTTCTCATTAGTTTTTGCCATTATAGTCATAGATCTAACAGTACTGAAAAAATAACTTGAAAAGTCTAGGTGATCCTGCTCTAGCAGGGGTGTTGGACTAGATGATCTTTCGAGGTCCCTTGCAAACCCTAACGTTCTGTGATTCTGTGTACATTGGTGTTGTTAAATTCGCTTACTCAGAATTCTGTGCTCTTGGTGGGCTATTTCCTGGCTAGACTGAATTATCAGTGTAATCTTCTGTTGCAGCAGCATCTGACACATTCTGAGGGCTGTTCCAAACAACTCTCTTACCTATGTGAAACAGTGGGCGTTTTTTCATACTCTCTTAACTGGGTCTGAAGCTTTTGCAAGTTTGCATAGCAGGTATTCCCCCAAATCTACTTTGGAGAAAGATCTGAATCTTTTCAGGCCTTAAGTCCTTTTATGAACTAGCAGCATTTCATATAACCTCTAAATCCATGCTAAAAATTTTAGTTGTGCTTTTGAAAATGACTAGGCTTGTAAAATTGGATTTCAAGCATGATTGGACTAATAGGTGGGATGAGCAGAATCCTGCTTCTGCTTTTGAGTAGTATAGGAAGAAATAAACTGAGGCAAAAGATTAAAAAAAAAAAAAGTCATGCCTACACTACTTGGAATAGCTGGTCTTCAAGGTGTCTATGTATTCCTTTGACAAGGAATGAAAACGTCAGTCTTTATGTAATTTTTACATATGGAGATGACAAGGCATTAAAGTGATCTGTGTTATATGGAACTGCATGAATTACAAGGCAATGGGAAAAATTGTTAATAAAATCTAAGCAATCTATTATTTGCACAGATATCAATTGTTACGAACTGGTAACTCTACATTTAATCAATATGCGTTTCACTACTTATTTACTTTCTTGAGAGTTGCTGCTCTTTATCATACTATAATTAGAAAAGCAGTAGAAATAGTAACTTTTTATGATTAATATGTATTTATGCTGATGTACTTCTTAGGTTTTAACCCTGTCTTTGAATGGATGTTTTTGTGAATATTTTCTTGTTATAGTACTTCAACTTTTGACTCATGTTACAGCACACTGTTCCTCAAAGGAAGAGAGTAAAGGATCATAAGATTTCAGTCAATATTTAGGATATATACTTACAGAAACCACTGGGATTAGAAGATACTGACGTATGAAATTGTATCAAACAATAGTAGTACTGATTTCTGCAAGACAGGTGTGGTGGGTTGACCCTGGCACGGCACCAGGTGCCCACCAAGCCCTTCTATCACTCTCCCCAACCCCTGTCAGCATGGCACACAGGGAGAGAATAAGATGCAAGGAGCCGTGGGTTATGATAGATAAGATGTTATTCGGTACTTCCCATCCACAGGCGATATCGGGCCGAGTCCAGGAAGCAGGGCTCCAGGAACACCCAGCAGCCGCTTGGAGGACAAAGCCGAATGCCCCCCCCTCCTCCTCCTGCCCTCTCCCTTTATAGTTGAGCTGACGTCATATGGTATGGAATATCCCACTGGTCAGCTCAGGTTGGCTGTATCCCCTTCCCCATCTTGCCCCCCCAGCCTCTGATGCCGTGTGAGCACTGGCAGCGATAACATGGGTGTGTTACCAACACCCTCCAGCTCCCAGTACTGCAGCATGAGGGCTGGATGGGGAAAAGCAGCTCAGCTAGACCCACTACACAGGTCAGTTCTGATTAATAACACTAAGTCTTACTACGGTTGTCAGATTTTTAACTATTTAAATGAATAGTACCGATTTCTTATATGCTGCAGTTTGTATGTGTATGTGTTTAAGTTTATACTTTTAATTATCTCTTGTAATAGTTTTAGGTTAAAATTATTTTAGTAACTCTAAAGAGTCTGTTAATACTTGATCTACAAGAGTAGAAAAAAATTTGCTTTGTTTCACCTCTTATAATGCCCTTGAACAGTGATATTATTTAAAAATAATTCAGGTACTCTTCAGTTTAATTGCTTAATTACTAGATGCACATTTTTATCATCAGAAGACAAAACAATTACTTTGTTAAAAATCTGGACTTTATAGACCAGTGTGTATGTCAATTTCTTCGCAATCTATATGTAAAGTGTAAATTATCATATTATTATATGTAAGTGTAAATTATCATGTATTGAACCTGTTTTAGAACAAGCACCAGAAATAAAAAAATTGGGATAAGATAGCCTAAGTTTCCTTATTTCTGATGAAACTGTTGATTTTAATCAAAATTATAACACTATAGCCTATTTAAAAATCAACAAATATTCCTTCATGTATGCCTTGGCCCCTGTGCCAGGGCGTTGACCGGGATATGGGTGTTGACCGGGATACCGCGGCAGATTTAAATATGGTGAAACCGACAGCGCTGCTCACACCGCAGACAGCAAGAAAGAAGCGTCAGGAAAGGAGTGATGGTGGTTACTCGAAGGAGGAAGACTGCACTCCCAGAACCCAAACAAATGGAAATTGGTATCCTGGCCACAGGCTGTGAGGAATGCCACAGCCTTTCTCTGGCAACTGGCAGCAATGCTGACTATGGCTGCATGTGGTGTGAGCAGATTAATGACCTGCTCAGCCGGATGGTGCAGCTCCAAGATGAAGTGATGGAGCTCAGGGAAGAGGTGAGTAGACTGAGAAACATCAGAGAGAGTGAGAAGGAAATAGACTATTTTCACAATCTCATTTCTACAAAAATGGAACAGCAGGTAACTCTTGGTGGAACATAGGATTCTTTAGTTGGGCAGGTAAATCCTAGTGGAGAAGAGGATTCCATAGCCTCTCATCAGCAAGCCCCTCAGCATTCCCGTTGTAACCCGCTTGAGCAGGGTCGATGGGAGCAGGTCTCTGCCAAATGAAACAAACGAACAAAAAGAGCAAGCATGTTCCTTTAATAAGCACATCACTTACAGTGCCCTTGCAAAACAGGTACGGGGCTCTGCAGGAGGAACTGGTCAAGAGCAAGGATGAGGGCTCACAAAAAACCAGTCGAGCCACCAACATCAGCTCTCCCCGGGCCAGCCATCAAAACTGACCCTAATAAGAAAAGTCAAAGGGTCATTGTTGTAGGTGACTCCCTACTGAGGGAAGTGGAGGGCCCAATATGCAGGCCGGACCCACTTCACAGAGAGGTCTGCTGTCTCCCTGGTGCCCATGTAAAGGACA
>WUAM01000272.1:5025171-5059343 GCA_024336885.1 Actenoides hombroni | reverse complement strand
TATCAACACCCTCCAGCTCCCAGTACTGCAGCATGAGGGCTGGATGGGGAAAAGCAGCTCAGCCAGACCCACTACAACAGGTGACTGGATGAAGAACAGTGTTGATTCTTTTACTATGATTACTATGCCTTGCAGCATCATTTTCATTTGAGATAATTTGGAATTGATGAAGTGGTGCGTGTTAACCTTGAATTTCTAATTTGTGTAGAGGAGAATCATTAGTCATAGATTGCCAGGTTAGAAGAGATCTCAAGGATCATCTGGTCCAACTTTTGTTGGCAAAGCATGGTCTAGATAATCCATCCCAACATGTTGTTCAGCCAAATTTTAGAAGTGTCCAGTGTTAGGGAATCCACCACTTCCCTGGGGACATTATTCCAAGGGCTGATTGTTCTCATTGTTAAAAATTTTCCACTTGAAAAGAAGTAGTATGGGAAGATTTCTCTTGAAAAGAGAAAACTGAGAAGATTTGGATGGAGAATTCGTCCCTTATTTATAGACAAAAGGGTTACAGATTATTTTTCAATTTGGCCTTTGATATTTAGCTCTAATTTCTCAAAAATAGAAAATCTCACTGGGTTAAGGCTGCTTGTGTGCAGGATGCTTGGCTTTTTAATTCTTACTGTTTGCAGCTATTCCCCCACTAGAAAAACATAAGTATGAGACTTCACTTAAATTTGTTTAATAGTTTTTATTCTTGATACACAGTGAATTCTAGCTTTTATTTCTTTCAATTGCTAATTTTCTTTCCTTGCTAATGCACACCTGATGTACTGCTCACTTGAAAGTCTATGGAACCACAGTAAAGGTGGAATGTGTAATATACAGATCTGTCGTCTTTTCTGTTCAAGAAATTTTTTGTTTTACAACCTGTTAGTATATTTATTCTGCTGTTCTTGGTTCAGGAAGAAGTTCATGCATCTTGCTCACCTGATTCTGGGGCTATGAGGAGAAAAGGCAAACTCGATACAGATCAGTGTGACTGTCACTTGTGTTATGGGAATAAATTCTCAGGCTTTGTGCACTCGCCCTTTTACTTTTTACATATTTGGTAACCTGAAGGATATGGTTCTTCAGCAGTTTTCTAAATTTCTATTTGAATAAAAACTATAAGAATTAAGTGTGTATTTTCACTGTTCCAACTTCATGGCATCCTGCTGCTAAACAGATGAAGGCACTTAGGTATACTAAGCAGTCTGACTTAAATTTCCTTTTATCTTTCTCTGAGAGCCATCTTATTCAGTGAAATAAAAGGCATTCTGCTTTCAAGTTTGTGCGATTTCTTTTTATTTTTGGAACGATATTTATCTGAAATGTTTGCCCTTAATGGGTATTGAACGGGTATTATACTAGTTGTGAGACACCTATGAAATCTACAGTGTCCCAGATAGATTTTTAACAACTCTAGTTTGTTTGTCACTTGAGTATTTTTAACCTTTGATGTTTTAAAATTTGTCTTTTGTTTGTTTTTCTTAATGTTTGCTACTGAGAGTTGTTCCTAGGATATTGCTAGTCCTCTGCATAACATGAGCAGGGAAAATGAGGATTAAATGTTCCAGCACTCATCAAATTAGTACTGATCAACTTAACAATGTGCCTGGTAATGTGCAAAAGTGAAGAATACAGGCACTGCAAGGCTGTACTTCAATTTATCTTAGAATTCAATAGACAACACAAACAAATAAAGTGTATATCTGTAAGTAATTGGACATTACACGTCAACAGGAAGAGTTGTACATTATAGCTGAAGGATGGCTTTGTGGCTCTGTTGAAAACCGAATCTGGATATTTTAACAGTTACATTGTGGCTGGATATGTGCCATTGAGAAAAGAAGAAAACAACACTGCCCTTTTTAAAAGCTATTATCTGAAGTCAGGACTACACTGCAATGTAAGAATCACTGTAGCCCCTTCCAATCTATAAGAAAGAAACACAGTACTGTGTTTCAGAGTGGAACTGGCTCAAACCATCAGCTGGCATCTGCAACTTTATTTCAGCTATGGATCTGGCCGCTAACCAAATGGAGACATCTTTTAATTGCAAGCATTGTCTCTTTGCCAGTTCAATTAGCACTTTCAACATTTTGATCCAAATTTGTATTTAAGACTTGATTCTTAGACTAAGCTGTGTAAGAACAGCCTGTGTTTAACGTCAAACATGAAAAATAATAGTGTTAGATGACCTCTTGTTTCCAAAGCTAAACTAGCTCATTTGAGATAACTGCAGCATATAAAATGGAGCTCTCTCTCTTCATGCAGGGATGTATGTTCTAGCCTGTGTGCAGTTTTCTACCATTGCAGACCATATTCACTTGGTCTGATATTGATCAGTCTAGTGCCTACCTGCCTGCTTTCTTACTCACCTGCACAGCTACTTCCAAAAGGTTCCATATTGTTTCTGTGTCAGGCAGAAGATACGGAGATGGAGAAGAAAAAATCAGGTCTTTATGTGGGATATAATGATATCTAATATATCTCTTTCTAACCACTTTTTTTCACTTGCAGAGAAAATTTATGCTAAGAGTGGGCTGTTAGATTAAGTAAACTGTAGTAGCTGAGTCTGCTTTTGTGGGTGATGCTTTTTTTACTTTACCTGCTTAAGTACTTGCAAAATCTGGAAACATGATTAGGCTGTCAGCATTATTCCCTGATGCGAAATCAGCAGTAAAGATGATGGAGAGCACTAGGAGGAAGTATTTATCTGGACAACTTTAAGGTGATTTGGGTAGAAACCCATTTCTGTTTATTCCAGCAAATGGTATGAAGACTCTGAAATAAAGAGCAACTTACTTTATGATCTGTTATTGGTATTGCTGTTTTTAATACATTAAGCACTAAAACATAGCCTTCAGTGTTTTCTGAACTTAATTTACACATTATATGGAATGCTTAATGTTTGCTGCTAACGAAGTAGTGACTAAACAAGCAGGGCAGTAGGGCTTTGTGTTGAACATGGTTTGAAGCTAGAAGCAAAGCTGTTTTACTCCTACACTCTGGTAACCAGCAAGATCTCTCTGAAGGCTCTTATCTTTCAGGCTTGCTATCTTTTTTCCTTGGTATTCACTTAGCCTCTGCTTAAAGGAGTTAACAGTGTGTGTTTTAATTGCATATGCTTAAGCTTATAGGTATTGCTATCAATTGGTTTGTGCCATCTGTTTTTGTTTTTTTTCTGTTTGGCTGTTTTTTTTGTAATGTTATGACTGATGCTGTATTAATTTTTAGTCTGATGTAATTGTAATTTTTCACCATGTCTGTCCTTTGAGAGTCAGGAAAAAGAGCTTACTTTTCTAATTAAAAACATGGTTTTGTGTTGCCGTGTGAAAGTAATAATTCTCACATTTCCCCTAGCAGTGTCAGAATGTATTGGGGATAGTGGACCATAGCTATAAGGTGCAATGTTTGAGAGGAAATATGAGTAGGATGTAGGTAGTTGAGATGAAGTATATGGCAAAAATGCTACAGAGCAACAATACTGCAGTACTATCTAACTCATGCCACCTTGCAGTCCTTGCCTAGTTCTATGTCACTCAGATTCATTGTGCAAGCCTTTGCCTTCAAACCTAGCTTGGGCTAGGAGGAAAGGGGGGTTAATTTTTGGTTTTTGTGTCCGTGTCCCTCTCCTCCCTACCCCCCGTAGTAGGCAGTGTTGTACACTTCAAGTCCTTGAGTCTTGGAAATGTACAGGAAATAACTGTATCATTAAATTATATTACATTCAGAGAACTGAGTTAAAAATATTTCTGGTTTAGCTTTCATTATAGGATGAAAGGAATAGGGCTAGAAAAATCAGTTCAGCTTCAGGAAAGAGGAGGAGAGAAGGCAGGTAATGGAGTGAGACCAAGATTGAAATCCCATTTATTTTTCCAGCAGTGCTATGATACTCAGTGATGTCTAACATATGCTGGGCACACTGCAGTAACAGAGAAAACAAATGTTTTTCTCTGAAGGCAAGTCTATAACTTTGGATTTTAATTTCTGCATGAGCTGAAGCATGAGCTGTTGAAGAACCTTGGTAAATGAAGCACAACTGAAACAAAGGGGATGTAAAGGAACATGTCCTGTTTGGTGCTCTCCCATGGTCAGTACAGCTCTGAAGGGAAGCAGCATGTGTAGGGCTGTGCACATCTGGCATTCAGAGATTCTCACGGTGAGTGTAAAAGAGCTGCTCAGATGCTGTCTGGAGAAGTAAGTGGTGCTGAAAATGTAACTTCAGAAATACAGCTGTCGTCATGCAGTGGAATTATTTCCAATAGGTAACAGCGACAAAATGCAGTAGCACTTCTGGGGGAACTGATAACCAATGAAGGATGAAGAGGAACATTGCTTGACAGAGAAATAGAGATCTGGAAACAAGTGACTTTACAAAAGACTGAGTTATAGTGTTGGAGTTTCCTTTGAGACTGATGATCAAATAATATAGGAAGAGTCATAGAAATAAGTTAGAGGAAGAACTGAAACATGAAGTCTTACATATGTATTTCTCTAATTCAAATAGTGAAGGAATATAAATCCCTTGACTGTTCCAGTAAAATGGCAGAAGAACCAGTTTACTACTTTCTCATACTTTACCTTGATAGTGCTAGAATATTAGGTCAGAAACATACTTGTCTTAGCTATACAGTATTGTCTGGGTGAACTTCAACCCAGGATCAGTCATGCAAAAAAAACTGATTCAAGGGAACTGGATCTTGTACCCATACATTGCTTTTGCTGTGCTCTAAGGTGTAAGATGGTCTTAAGTTTGTCTGCAGCAGAATCCCTTTTATCTTTGTGGCATGTGATGTCATGCTGCTATTTTTCCCTCCAGAGGAACTTAGGGAAAGTGGACGAAGGAGAAGGGTTTTGTGTGAGTCGAATGTGTGATGGAAATAATGGACTCTATCATGAAAATGCTGAGGGACATGCTGATGAAAAAAATCCTTATTTTCCTCTTGGATTATTTCACTGGCCTTAGGTAATGACCTTTCTAAATGTTTTTCCAGTAAATGCTAACAGAATAATCTGAGCAGTTTCATTAAAGCTGTGCTTTGAAGGGTAATGAGCAAGACTTGTAGAGAGCAAGGCATTAAAAGTTATGCTATTTAGAAGCAGAAAAAAAAGAAAATTATGCCCCTTGTCTTATGAGGTAAAAACATTAGGGAGATAAGATCTGCAGAAATTATCTGAGGAGCAGAGAAATGCTGCATTTTAAGAGGATCTTGAATCCAGCCTACACAAAAAAATCATCTTGGGGTGATATTTTCAACATTTGGCAGTACCATCCAAATAATGCCTGCCTGGGTGAAACCAGGAAGAAGTTATTTGCTTTGTTAAAGCTTGTCAATGTGCATTTGCCTGCCTGTTGTGTTTCTCAACACTACACTGAAGTTAAAACCCACTCCAGCTGCAGTATCCCTTTACTCTTGTACCCCCAAATCCAACTCAGTCAGAATCCTGCTGTGACAAAAGGGTAAAGAAGCTGTTATACTTCATTTACTTTGTCAGAAAAGCCTGTGATGTAATTGAAGGACATAGTTTTACTGTGGATGCAGTCCTTCTCAGAAAGACTTTGCAGCAGTTGAGTCAGCATTTTTTTGAGGGTGTTATAGGGGAAATGATATGACTGAAATTGTGCCTTTCAGGCACTGGTATGTCTTTGTAGGAAATATTTTCAAGAAAATGTGTTTATCCATCTTTATAATGCCCTAACTATGCTCAGATAAAAGAATGGAAAGTGTTGCTTTTGATGCTGATGGAAGTACAATTGGTTACCTCATGCTTTTCATTGGCCTTCCTCTTGAAGGGCTGAGCATGTTGAAGTTAATACTTCTATTGTATAAAGTAAAAAATCGCAGACACTGAAAACAAACTCTAGTCTCCAATCAATAAATTTTTGAATACTGGTCAGGTAAAACTTGTTGTAGGGAGGAAAAAATAATCAAAATTAATAATTTAGAAATTTTAACAGTATTAAGAATCTTTTATTATGCAAGAATAAAATGTACTATGAATATAATCATTAGCTGTTCCTTAAAAACAGCATTCCTCAAGGGGTGCTTCCTTGGAGTTACAGAGAGAATTGTACAAGCGAAATGAAGTATTTTTTAAACTGGCCTTGTTCTTCCTGAAGAAGATTAGTAGACTTCAGATTGAAATTCTGTGGATCTTTCTGAGACAAATACTGCTTATCTCATCTTTGTCTCTTTATATCATTTTATATATACCTGAGGTACTGTAGTAGTTGTAGCTTTGGATCATAATTTATGTTAAAGAGTTATCATGTTTAACTCTGAGTAACCAGATTTGTTTTTAAATGAAAAATCCATAGTTAGCTTTTCCAGTATTTGATAATCTGATTCCCCTGAAGTAGACAATAATGAAATAGCAGCTAATATATATTTCAAAACAAATCCTTTAGCCCTAAGGATTTTTTTTTTTTCTGTTGAGGTACTTCTTTTTGGAGATTCTATGGGGAGCTGAGGGATAATGACATATAGTGACTTGCAGCCTGATGTAAAACCCAGAAAGGACTAGTACCCACCTCTTCTTATCAATTACAAATGTTTGATTGTTCACTAGTTTGTTCCTGTAGCTTCTGGTTTAAATCAGTGAATTGAAATAGTATAACAATATGTGCCTTTATAAAACACTAATGCGCAACATGTTTTAGTGTAATGTAGTTTCTGATTAAATTTAGCTGTAGTAGGTTACTGTTGAATACTTGAATGAAAAAAACATGGTAAATATTCCTTATGAGGAAGCAATTTTGCGTCAATTAACATGCGGTGGCATCATGTAAGTTTTCTGCAACTCATCAGTTGGAACTTAGAGACATTTTAGATTAAACGTAATTTAAAAAAAAAAAAAGTGTTAGAATCCTGTTGTAAATGACAGTTACATAATTATTTTTATTTAGCTGGTGTATTTGTAGGGATTAGTAATGTATTGACTGCTGCTTACTTCATTTCAAAATTGTCCCTGGAGTTTTGTAGTTCAAAATCATATTTCTTTTCCGTTGTTACGAGCCTATTACAAAACAAAACAAAAAATCACCTTTCTTGTCAAACTGTTGTACTCAATTACTAACAACTCTATTTCATTAAACAAGAGATGGTCTCAGATAATTACGTAATGAAAAATGGGAAATATAGCACAAATATGGTTTAAAAAGCCTAGGAAATGTGGGACCTGATTCTGTATTGAACATGCCTTTGTTTCTCTTAGTTTGTTAAATATGATCTGTTTCTGCTTTTAAAGCAAGGTGTTGCAGTTGTAATACATCTTTTAATTTTCTCTTTAGAGGCTTTGTGGTGAAACATTTATGTTGTTACTACAGAAACAGAAGATCATGTAGTATTAAAATACCATATTAGTAGACATTTTAAGACTTCATCACTTCTTTTCTGTCACATGATTACTTGCACAGTATTTCCTGAAAAAAACCTAAGCACACAACAAAAAAAAACAACCCTAAACAAACAAAAAACTTTGGAAAAACAATAACAAGTAATATTTTGAATCTGGCAGATTAATAGTTCCTAAAGAGACTCTTTAGTCTCTTATGTAATCCCCCATATATACATAAGTAGAACAAACAAAAATAATAAAACTGCATTATACAGCAATACTTACGGTTTTATATTTTGTGGACTGAATGTTGGTCTTGCTTGAAATCAGAAAGAGCATGTCATTTACTTGACTGAAATCAGAACTTGTTCCTATTATCAAGAACTGTGTGTAAACTTTCATTGGATGAATCCTTCCTGACAACACTTGAAAAAAAAGAAAAAAAAGGAAGGAAGTACCTCTCCTCTGTATCTTTTAAATAGTAAAATTGATGTAATAAACTCTTTGGAAACTGCTATTTATTCTGGTTCCATATAGAAGAGATCAAGAACTCTCATATCATGTGTAGTTCTATGTGTTGTAAGAATGATATGAAATACGTTTGTAAAGTATTGTTTAGAATGCTTACGGTTTAAAAAACAGAAATTTTTTTTTCTTCAATTTCATACTATGAAAATAACCAAATGGTTCATAGTCTCATAGTGTAGCTTTTAGGATAATACATACCTCATTCTGATGGAAGTACAAAATTAACTTTAGACTTTTATACATGTAATCTCTACCATGTTATAGTTGGGCTACAAACCTTTTACAAAGTTATTTCTTTAAAAAAGTAAATAAATCAGTCAATACACTTCAGAAATCAGTGTTAGATAAGAGTTCTTACTGTTTGAAAGAAAAAAAAGAATTAACATACTGATGAAGTCTGCAGATGCAGTTGTCAAACATGCGTATAGCCTGTACAATTTTTCATTTAAAACAGATTTAGACCTGTGAAATTGCTGCAGAGGCCAAGTTGAGGGGAAAAAAAACCCAGCAAATCATTTGAACTACTACTTATGATGTGCATTTAACCTGCACAGAATTTGTGTGGTAATGAGGATGGGGTAAGCCTTTTAAGTGAGTTCACCATGGGAAAGGAAGTCTGCCTTTTAAATTCAGGAATCAAATGATTTTTGAATTGTTCACTCTCCTGGTTGATTTTAATGCAGACACATCCCAGCAAAATAGGGAGCAATCAGAAGGGGATGTATTTTCAAGTTCAATTACTATTAATATTGCATGTGCAACTGTGCTTCTCCTGCAACAACTAAATGGAAAAACTGAGTGACAAAAGCAGAGTTAAACACTGTGAATTTTCAGACAACAATCATACAGAGGAGTAGCTCAGACCTGCTTTCTCAGGTTATCAATGTTAGTTAGGAGCCCTTTGGTTTTGGGACGTGGTGTATGGTTAATGATCTTTAATGTTAGCAAATTAGCTCTGGATTTACTATGTGCAGTGCGAGAAATTGGAATTTTTTTTCTAATCAGTGGTATAATTTCTTTTCTTACAAATTTAAAATCATGACATAGGTATCCATCCAATGAAAATAAAGGAATGACTGAATATGAGTCTTTTGTCCACCCTCTGTTATTTTGAAATGTCACATCAAAGCTATTTTTCATCTCTATTTTTCCAGATGCAAGTGAGAACTGTAGTTAAATTTGGCTTGAAAAAAACATTAGGGAAAATGTATTTGCATTTTCTTCAGTAATATGCCATTGGATCTATAAGTTCTATTTGTTCAATACAAATATATAGTTGTTATTTAAAGGATTGTATGAATCAGTCTTTTTTGCTGCTTTCTATTTCAATGTGGACTCAAGTGATACTGTACAGTATCATACATGTTACAGACAAACTTATTTGGTGACAAAGATACCCAGCTAATAATTGGGCAGGGGTTTCGCTATAAAACTGAAGTCAAATTGAGGTAACACTTTAGGTGAAGAATTCATGGAAATGAAAATATTTGATTCTCATTTCAAATTCTTTTTTGATAGAATACACATTATAGTAGAATACTCTATATTGCTCTCGTTACTTGGTGTGTGCCTAAATCTATTGTATCTACCTATATAATTGACTAAAAATAAATTGATTAGTTTTCTTCTTTTCATAAACTGTTCTCATTTTAGGGGAAAAAAAAAAGGAAATGAATAGTTATCTGTTGCCAAATTGTGTAGGTGTTTTTTCTGTGCTGATGAAAATTTTGAAGTATGTCTAGCATGAGTAGTCTTATGTGAACGTCTAGCAAATTAGGAAATGTAAAACAATTAAAGCTAGTATAGATTCTTTTTATATCTTTAAAATGTACACAGTTGTTTTTAAAAATGCTGTGTTGGATACAAGTATATGACATAATAGTTCTAAAATGATTGCTTTTGATTGCCAGGAACACTAGCAAGTAAAACAAATGGTAAACCCAATTTTGTTGCCTTTCATAGTTCTATGAAACACTATTGTTTTAGAAAAAGGGGATAGTAATATCAGTGACATTTTGCTTGGTTTTGTCTGCTGTAAAATGCTAACTTTAAGGAAGACTAATTTTGGTTAGCGATTAAATGACCGTAAAAGTGAAGTTTCTGTTTGAGACCTAACCACAGTTTTCTGTGGCTGCTCTTTAGGAGTTTAGTCACATGTAACAGCTATGGTGGCTCATACAATTCAAGGAAAGAGCATTGCATTCTCTTTCCTTCAGTGCATTATTCAGATAGCAGGAAGTCTTGACAAAAATAGAACAGACTGCTTTCTAAACTCATCTTGAATAATGTAAATTCTGTATTAGAGACTTAAACAAGTATGTTGACAAATACAAGAATAAGATTCATATGATAATGTCTGGTGATGACTCTTATTTGAAGTACAAAAAATACGAAGCAAAAAGCTATGACATTGACAGTTTCAGGGAGAAGAAAGTCATCAACTATCTAAAATCAATAATGCAACGGAATGTTTTTCATTTATGAATGAACACATCAAGCCATATGGCATGAGTAATGACTACAAATGCAAATGTATTGGTCAGAGATGCACTAAATTAGAGACATTCACCTTGAATATTTAATCATTTCACAAAGTGAAAGACCAGTGATGTTTGAAATTCAGTATGCACTTGAGATTTTTGAATTCAGCAAATGAAGCTAAAAGTACCTAATAGGATTAAAAACATTGAGAATGTGTACTGTAGACCATGGTAACTTGCTGAGTGTTGAATGTTTATACTTAGTAAAGTGATTAATGGGAAGTAAAACCAAAACTACCCCAAACCATTAATTTAATTGTTGTATTCTATCTTAGTGTCTAGTTGTTTTCAGAAATCTTCACTTTATGAAACTTCAGCTAATATAGGAAGCTAGTGAGAAATCTGATTCATTTCAGTTTGCAAAACCCCCTCTTTAACCGTTGGTCCTCAATAAAGAATTGGAACGTGTAAATTATATAAACTTTTAGTGTAGGTAAATGTTGAGATGTGACTTTTACTTAATTTAGCTAGATGTAAATGAGTGAAAATAAGTTTGAAAGCTCATTTGCACAGTTTAATAACTGTTTATGTAAGAAACTAAAAAAAGAATTTTATTCGAAATAGAGATATTTGGTAACAATTTGATTCTGTATGTAGACTGGGTGGATTTGCTCTGATTTAAGTGAATATGCAAATGGGTTACATTTGAAAAACTTTCCTGAAAGTTGGAAATCATGCAGTTGTTTACTGTGTGATATCCATCTGTGGTGGATTTAGCATTGTAATATTAGATATGTATAGTTCAATACAACTTTTTCTGGTATCTCTCAAATCAGAAAATACACCTACTTTTCATGCGTAAGCTCTTTTTTGTCTCTTTCTCCATTATGAACAATTAAAAAGAGTATATTTGTAGGTTAGATGGAGCAAACATCTCAGAGCAGCGTGCTCTGGGTCACAGACCCATACACTACAGAAAGCATTTATTCTAGCCATTCAGTCAGCTTATCTAGAAGCTGCAGCCAGTCTGGAATCTGGAGAATAGAAAGGATTTTGTGAATTAGTTTGAGGTAAAACAGTAACTTCACTTTTTTGTGTGTATGTAGCACAGCTTTCAGTTAGAATTTCTGAAAAGTACAAGTTACTTTCTGATCTAGAGATCTAAAGTGAGGGCATGTTTGACTCTTGAGCAGTCGTTGTTCATAAACTATGAAGGGTGGAAAAAACCTACCACCACAAAACTACACAAAAAAATTTCAAAACAAACAAAAACCACAGAGGAATTAATAAAAACTAATTATGTGGTTTGATATTTTTTTTTGTCTTCGTGCTGACAGAGGCTGCTAGGGATTACAGGAATTGTACTCTGTTTTAAGAAATAAAATTCCATCCTGATTCTGACAATGCTAAATAGAGAAATGAAAGTGCTTTGCATTCAAATGACTCTCTACCACACAGGCGAGTATCACTGGAATGGGCAGGCAAATGGTCAAATGGTTGAAAAATCCTCACAAGCATTCTGACTACTCTGTGCTGCTCTGTAGGAGGGTACGAACAACACTTATATTTGACATAATCAAGTAGGTTTCTAAATGTGCTATTGAAGAAAGGTGACAAAACAAGAACTTTCAAAGAAAAGTATAAATTTAAACAAAAACACTAGTTGTGTGAGTTGATACTGAGGATTTTTTTACTTTAAAGTAGTCTGCACTGGGTTTGTATGCCATTTTAGTTTTTTACAACTTGTTATTCCCTGGCAGACATTCTCAAAGGAAAAGATAATCTGCTATTTAATCAGTTGTAGTGAGAAACGTGGTGTGATTAGCAAATATGAATCTGTGAGTAGAAGAGAAAATATTTTTCATGGTAAAATAAAAAAGGAAATAAAAAATTGGCCTGACTCTGCTTTACCTCACTGAAGTTTGGTCTTATAGGTGTCAGTGGAATTGTCCTCATCTACAAAGATCTACATCTCTTTATCTAGTACCTGCATTATAGACATGAAGTACCACATGAAGAAACATTAGAACAGGACTTTTAATATTTTTATTCCAGGCTTAGTGAAGCAGAGAGAGCAATGCCTTTAGAAGTACAATTCACAGCTAAGAGAATGTAATGCAAAAACCTATACATAATGCTTGCACATCCATTTTTCATTTTATGTTTTAACCTCTGTAGGGGGAATAAATTCACAGTACCATACAGGTAGGTAGGGCTATAAATCAAACAAGGGCTAGGAAAGAACATTCTCAGAAATGGGCAAAATTTCAGAATCTGGTTTGAGATGACTCTATAGCAGTTGTCAGGACATCCATGAATGCTAGATTATATAGCCACTACCCATACAAGCTCAAACCTTACCCTGGTGTGGAAATGTGTCCTCTTAAATATGAAGTTGTCAGTTCCCCTGTAATAGTAGTATACAGGAAGATATAAAGCATGAGAATTTAGGAGTGCTATTGAGTAAGAACAATGCATGTTTTTTGGTGGCTAAGGTTGCAAATAAGTGGTTTTCCTCAAATAAATTATTTTAGAAATCAGTGGCCTTTCATATGCAAGGGAACTGTAATTTTTGTATCTGCTTCATGAAAGAGAAGACTTATCTAGTGAAGCTGTCATTGCTCCATCAGCTTTCAAAGGCTGCAGAAAGAAGGATTACTAATTGTAAACAGACTGGTGAAATGTTTATCTACTTACCAATAATTTCATTGTAAAAGGACTTGTCCTTTTTATCACACTTGATCAGCTTATTTTTGTCAATAGGGTACTCCTGCTGATATCAAGAAACCTGATTCTTATTCTAAGCTCTACTATGGACCTGCTGTCTGACCTTGACCAAGTTACTGCTCTTGTGTATGCTTCTCTTGTCCCACTTGTAATTTGTGATCCATCTGTTAAGCAATATAGAACAGAAATAGTTACTTTTCAGAGTACTTGGAAATGTGCCTTTCACATGAAGGCCTCAATGTCAGTATTTCAATCCTCTCTACGCTACTGTTGCACAAATAAATAACGGACTATACTAATAACTGAATTTTAGATGGCAAAGCAGAAAGAATACCTGAGCCGTTAGTTTTAAGCAATGAATGATAATGGAACCTTTATCTTGCTCTCACTGTGTTTGTTAGAAATAGTTCTCTTCCACCTGTTTATCTGCAACCTTGATTATAGGAAAAACAAAATCAGAAATTAATAGCTTTAATCTCTAAGGCTTGCAAATAACAACACATTTATCAATGGGGTACCTTATTCCATTAATGATTGTCCTGCATTTGCACAATTAGATTTCTCTTATCTTCTGAAACAATATAAACTTTGCTTATCTTAAATCATAGACTAGACAAGCTCAGCTGTAGTTATAAGTGCTCTTTGTTCTCAGCTTTATGAAACACTAACTCGTAAAAAGAGATTAAAACATAGAATATGTTTTCAGCATACACTGGATGTTTTCCTGTTACATGTCTTCAACAAATTATATTGAAAATTTTTTTGACTTCTAGCAAGTGCTTGTTTTAAATACAAACTGGTTGGTTGGTAAGACTAATGCAATAATAGTAGTGGGAAGTAGTTAACCATGGTACTTCCTTATTAAAAACCTTTCATAGACTTTAAATAGTTTACAGACTAATGTGACTTCTTTATGGATTTGTCCTGATTAAATTCCACTCCTATTTTTGTTTTGGATCTAAATTTTACTACAGCGTTACTACAGGTAATGCTGTTTCACAGATAATAAAATAACTCTCATTCAGTCACAGTTCTACAGGTGTATGATAATGTAGAATTATGTTGTAAACTCTTCTTAAGACCTTTCCTATTTTCCGTTTCTTCTACTGCATACTCTATACTACCTGCATCAAACTATTTGTACAAAAATTCCTTAGAAAATGCAATCTGTGAATGACCAGGTTCATTACTCTGAGGTGCGCTCTCATGTGCACAGTCTCTGCAGGATATTCTGCATATTTTGGAAAGTTTTAGTGATTGTTTATGGCATGATAAACAAAATTTCTTCAAGGGAGAAATTTTCTCTATATTTCCAGCAGAAGAACAATATATAAGCATAGTGTCAGTTTTAGCACATGTAATGTTAACTTTGAAAAAGCTTCAGCTCTTTGATTTTCCATGAATATTTACTGGTCTCTGAAAAATGTCAGTAACTGTGTGAAATCAAACAGAAACATATCAATCACTTCTGCAAATTATAGTCGTTTGCCGTATTTCTATACATACCTACTGCAAAATGCAGCTTAGGGAGAGTGAGCAAACCAGAACTTGTGGACTATTCCTATAAATGCTGGATCTCTTCCAAAGGTCCAGTTTATTTCATTTCAATGTTTGAGGATCTCATCTGATAGGAATGCCTTAGCATTCTCTAAAATCTATCCTAAGAAAAAGCTTAGACATGCTGTCCATGTATGATGCATGGTAAAAGTTTTTGTGAGTTGTGTAACAGAGAGAGGAAGCTTTGGGAGATTTTCTAGTCTAATAGCATTTTCCTAATGCTTAGTGTTTTGCCTCTACTCCATATGAAAGATGAAATCACTGTCATCTTGTAGCAAATTTTCATAAAGCTCACAAGATCTTAGTAATTTTGTGGTTTCATGCAGAGACGATGTGTCAGAGAAAGGCAGTAGGCACTTTCATGTGCAGTTAACATTTAGCTGGTTTTGATTTAGTTTCTTTTGAAAGGAGTGACCTGGTTGGAATATATTTTCATTTGTGAGGGATGAATATTTTAAAGTATTGCCAGCTGATATTAATAATAGTGAATAATTATTGCAAAGTAAATGAATTAACCAAGACAGCATTTGTAAGTATTTATAAACCTGAAACTAGGCAAGCAGCAGTTCATCCCTGGGTATTAGTTTCATAAAGCATGAATGTTCTAGTCTAGAATGATAATGTGTTTTGATTTTAATAGTGAATCTGGTCTTGAAAAGGTCTCTGACCTTTCTTGAAAATCTATAGTGCATTCTTAGCAAATAATCTTTTCTTTCCTTGCTCGTAAGCAAACAAGCAATTATGTGTACCTTATGCTGACAACTCTTTTTAGAATATGTTGGGAGCACCTCATGGAAATTAGGAGGTACTTGAGAAAAAATTAATCTTTAACTATGAAACTTTAGCAAGCCAGCTTTCTATATTGACTATATATGTAGCTGAGAAAGAACCATGTATGAGACTACACTTGGTATTAATATTATTAAAAATAGGCAAATTTAACAACTAAGAATCCATATCTGAAATGAATAATATTTAATTATTTTTTAGTGTTAATTATATGATAATATCTTTACTAACCTCTACTCTTAACCTAAGATTACTATTGGGCTTTTGCTCTTTTTTTTTCTTCTAGTCATTTGGAAGGATATCAAGGAGAGCAAGAAACTTTATTATTCAAAAACTTGTGCATTGTTCATATGCTCTGAACTGACTGCTCTTGTTTTATCTGAGAATAGTTTTTGTGTGTGTGTGAGAGAGAAGGGGTTGATTTTTTCAAGTGCAAAGACAGCTATTTTTCTTGAAATTACTTAGAAGAGTAGCATTGCTACTACGTAAGTCAGCAGTTTTGTGAGCAGCAAGCACTTAATCTGATATCAAAACAATGTCATGCTTCTCCTGTTCTCAGATGCGCATGATGTTACATATGCATCAGCGTACTTGCTTATGAGGTGTATCAAGGAAGCAATCTTGCTGAAGCTTTATCCAAACCCTGATCCTCTCTTTGTGAAGCTGATTGTATATTATCACTGGTGCTGGCATAAACAAGGGGAGAGGGTCATATGGTGACAGCCTGTCTTGAACTCTCTACAGTGGAAAAAAGAAACAAGAAGCTGCTCCTTGATGTTGTCTTTAATTTACTAAGCTAACCAATTTGACAAGGTCCATGTATGGACCTAGCAAATCAATTCCAAATACATTTCCAGTGCTGCAGTTGTAATGTATTTTATCTGAACTGAGAGAGGCAAAAACTTTGAATGTTTTATTATATTGTGGTTACTGTGGCATACTCATGTGTAGTATTACATTTCTCCTTTCTGTACCTGCTCCTGTGTTCATGTGTGAGATCTCTGTGCACAGCAGTATGGTGCCTGGTGGTGGCTGTCTTAACGAAGTTAAAGGGTGTTGGCAGTTTTACTTTCCTGGCTATCTCCTTACTTGGTTTTTGGAACTCCAGTGCAGAAATCTAAGTAGAATTTATAGACCTATATTATTAATTGACTTGATAATTTTTTTGTATTTATAACTTTGAAAACAAAATATGTGCATTTGGCAGGGCCAAGAAGCTGAAGACTAAAGGAACTTGCAATTGCATTCATGCAATTTGTACATATTATGCTATCTGAGTACCACCATCTAGATGATAATGCCCAGATATTAAAGATTTTTTTAGAGATAAGGTTTCATTTAGATACGATACAGTCCATTTCTTTACTTTTATTATCACTCTTCAGTCAAAGGTTTCTAAATCTAAATGGATTTTTCTCAGGTTTCTGACTTAGTAACAGTCAGACCACCAATACTGCAATATCTTTGGTACCGATACTGTCACATAAGCAAAGTATTAGTGAGAGATTTTATTCTTCTCATTTTAAACAGAAAGCAACATTATTAAAACTATTTCTCATTGTTCAGAATCCTGTAAAACTACAATTAGTAGTAAAAGAACTGTTTAGCTATTACACACAATACTGTAAAGATTCATTTTCCTCCTCCATTATCTGTCAGCTTAAATTAACAGCCTGTTAGTTTATCTATGATAAATGCACTATATTTAATGCAATGGGACAGTCCCTTAATTTGAGCACCTAGCATGGTGTCAGCCTAAATCTCCTTCAGCTGATTTAATTAGCAAAGCTCCATGTTAATCAAATTACAATTAAACTTTCAGAGTTGTCTAGGAAAAAAGAATCCCTTCACAAAACAAAAAAAATTAGAATTAGGCCAGTGCTAAAAGTCATTTACACATTTGTTTTGTTGGGTTTTTTTTTAGTAAATGTGTTACACTTGATGAATTATTCAACGCTAAGTGACTAACAGATTTAAAGATTTTAATGAGCTTTCCTAATTTGACTTCCTATACTAAATTGTAGTATTTCTTGCATATTTATTAATTGAAAAGGGTTTGTTAACAAAATATATTCATCGATATATTATTTCTTACAAAAAATGGCACTATTTTTTCCATGTTCAAGGATTTATTACCTCAGTGATGATTTTCTTTTTTATCCTATGGGCTAAAATTTGTGTAGCTCATACAGTTGTAATTGTTCAAGTTTATTTGCTTTCAGTGGATGTGTAAAAATCAAACTAGGAGCTTGCTTGTGAATCAGTAGTGGGAATCAAAATCAAATGAAGTACTACTCCTAAGATGTCATGTCATCTCACATTTCACTGTATCACTTGGATAATCAGAAGATTTCCTCATTTAGAGTTTATTTCTATGGTTTGTCATTGTTCTAAATCCAGGGTGCCCTATTATGGTGAGTGATGTTTCCATGATGTTTTTCTCATTCTTTAGATATTTTATTTAAAAAAAATACTTTGGCAGAGGAGTGGAATGGTAGCTCATAGATACATGAATATGCTAGTAATATTAAGCAGTGTCTTAAAAATAGCTTATTCACACACATTCAGGGAAAAAGAACATGAGCTCAGTGCTTTTCTAGGCCCTGTGTAGAAACTCCATTGGTACTTCTGTTTATCACAACTGAGAATTTTAACCATTTGCAAAATACTTAAGATTCTTCCTTTTTCTAGAACTTAACACTTTTATACACTTTTTAGCATGGGTGGATGGGGATATAGTAGGCTAAACCATGATTTTTATTATTTGATGTACTGTAGGTGCAAGTTCTTAAAAATTCAGTCCTGTGTTCTTCTTATATTGTTTTTAATCATAATCTGAAGTTTTTGTTCTTTCTTATAAATATCTTAAAACTACCAGGACTGTTTAAATTCTTGATCCGATTTATATGGCATAAGATTAGATGTCATCTTCATGGAACATTTAGCTTCAAGCTTTATTGTAAAAAACAATGTTTTCCTGTCTGGTTTTTTTTTTTTTTAAGTTAAAAGACATCTCCTATAATATTCTCATCAATGTACCTTGCTTCATTCTATTCCCAGTATTGTGAATGAAGTTCAAGAAGAGTTTTGTTTATTAGAATCAGAGTTGCTTCTGAAATACTCTCAAAGCAGTCCCAATGCTTGTCTGTGAGGAGATCTTATGTATTCACAGAATAATTTGGATACTACTTTGCTATGTGAAATGCACACCAGCTGTCCCAGTGCTACATTTACAATATTCAAACTGTAATGCTTTATTATTCTGAGCACTCTTCTTTCTAGGAAGCACATTTACCTACCTATTCTAAAATGTCCTGGAAAGTTAAGACATTTTATTTTCTTTTTTTGTCATGCTATTTGCATGATTGTTATTTAAACTGTGTGAGTTTTATTCCTGGATTGCATGGCATCTTCAGGGGCAGGATTGGAATAATTGACTGTGACTAACAAATGGCACAAATTTCTATATAAATTTTGGCATAAGTAATGATCTGTTTCAAAGTACTGTTTCATTTCAGAAAATTTGTCCTTCAAAAATATTTGTACCTGTAGCCTCCAGGTGTGCAGGTATATTTATAAGAGGAAATGATACAAATGTTATCAAGAGATTATATATATTACCTTAAAGTAGAAAATGAACAAAATCCCCCACTGTTACATAACAGAATAATACAAATATGTCCACCTTTCTTCATCCAGATACACACTACTTTTCCTTTCATTAAAATAAACTTTTCCATATTTCATTTACTTGCACATCATCAGAAGAAAAATGAAAGTAAATTCAGAAAACATTTGGACTTCCACAAAACCAGCATTTTCCCAAGGTTAAAACCACTAACTTCTGAGTAAACTTGCTCTTCTGCAGTTCACTGACATGGAAAAAGAAAATATGAAACATAAGTGCCTGGGAATCGCATTATAATAAACTCTTATATAATTAAGGCAAATCTCATTCAGTTCTGAGTATAGCAGTGGCCTGACTGTACAGAATTTGCATTGAGTGCAGGGAGGACACAGGGAACTTCTAGTCCTGTCTTTGTTCTCTTCAGAATTCAGAGCACATGTTGAGTCATCTCTTATTTCTAATGCTCTTTAGATAATAATTATATAGGAAAAGCCTGGGGATTTGCTTCAAGTCATCACAGTCTGCTGGTTAAACTATTTTTTTGTCTACACTGTATATTACTTGGACGAGAAAATGATGCAATTTAGCCACCAATGCCAGTTTTCCCATTTATTCCACACAGTTCAGATTTCTCAAAGAGTCAGTTTTTCTGAAGAACTCAGACAAAGCTTGCTCAGTATGCAGCAGCTACAGTTATAGAGGAAGAAAGCTGTTGGAATGCCAACTAAATGACAGAGGCGGAGGGAGGAATTCCCAAATATTGATTCTGAGACTCATCTTGCAGTGCATAGGAAAGTATGCTTTCTCTAGTAGGCTTGCATGCTCAACTGAAAGCAGTGACCAGATACTCTTGTTTGTTCCATTAAAAAAAACCCAACAGTGTTTTAAAATTTTTTTCTCAAAAGCATTTGTTGGTTGCAAATTTGTTAGCTGAAGTTCACTCTTAAACGGTTTCTTTTCTAAGATCAGAAAAAAGAAAAAGTCCATCTACTAATACATATCATGCATTGCTGAAATTGCTGAAGCTTTATTACAATGTTATCACTAAAACTAGAAGATAATGGCTGGAAGCATCATAAGTGATTGTTTTTGCTATTTTTCTGTCATCCATATAGTATACACAAAGGAAAGCAATGAACTAGGCAGCTCTGGTACCATCCCTTTGTCACTGAGATATGTCCATTATTATTAGTTTGATAGGGTATACTTCCATATGTAGTAATAATGCTTTTATTTTAGTAATAATGGTTTTGTCTTACTTCTTAAAATAATGACCAGAGCAGAGTCAGAATGAAGTCCATTTGTGTTAACTACCATCCATACACAAAGTAGTAGCTTCTTCTTTTGTCTACTGCAAAGAGAAATGACGTAAAGCAGAAAAAGAGGCATAGCAGCTACCAGGATGGTAAAATCATGACAAAAATAAATTCTTTTTTCTTGGTGGAGGGGAGATTATTCACTTAAGTGATACAAGAAGTCACCGAGACAGCATACCACAGAAAGTAAGAGAGGTAGAAATGACATTAGAAATCTAGGGATGTTTTGTCTGTGCCTTTATACAAATTATTATGGAAAGCAGCAAAGGCTTCCTAGAACTGTTTATGCAGAGGAAAGTCACACAACTCTAATGATCAAGGAAGTGCTTACGAATTTTTAATAGGTCCAGGAAAAATTATGACACTGCTGGTATGTCTTTCCTGTTTAAAACTTTTTATTTGTGTTCATTTAATAGAAAGTTACTTGGAAGTCTGAACCCTGCTACATGTGTTTAAAAAAACCCAAGACCATAACCCATAACAAAAGACAAGGAAGTAGCAAATGATAACCAGCTATTTCTCTCACTTGTCTTGTTTTTAATTTTCTTCTCAGATAGTAGAACAAAGAGAAGGGAACTGTATAACTGACTCTGAATCGAGGACATGCTCTACGTACTGCTGTACTGAGGCAGTAAGAGTATCTTGGAAAAAGCAGTTAACATGGTATGCTTAGGTGTTGATTTGCAAGAGTGCTGTGAATAACGCTATCTTCCTCATCATGTGTTTGTATCTACTAGTTAGGGCTAAATTGCAGCTACCAGCTGTGATCATGTAGCTGGGTAAACACTTACCAGATGGAAAGTTTTGACTGTTACTGCTGTAATTTGAAACTGTTTCAGTGAGGCAGAAAATAATTTTATTCTCCTGAACAGCACCCTGGTAACTTTTCTGCCATTCTTTTCCTAATCTATCAAAGCTGTAGCTTTTGGGAACTAGAATATATCCACAAAACAAGATTCAGTGTAGTGTCAAAACAAGAAACCCAAAGGGAGATAATCAAGAGATCCTGAGGCAGAATTAATGCACATTTTTTGCTATGCGATACAGTGATTTACTGAATGCTAATGATTGAAGAAGCTGATTCCATGTTTTTACATGGTGTTTCTGTTGCTGTTGTCTAGCAGAAAAAGGAAATTCTGATTTCATTTATATGGTGCATACTAGAGATGTGTTTGAGCTCAGTTGGTAAAATTTGATTTCAAATTTCCCTAGACTGTAACTTGTAATTTAAATTAATAGAGCCATGAAAAGCACAACCTTTTGCTCCTTTAAATTACATTAATGTAACTGAAGAAAAGGCATTAAATTTCTCAAGCGGTTTTAAAACCTATCTTGCTTTGTACTTTATATACTTATAGTGTTCTAATTATTTGTTATTACTGTTTTAATTTCACTTATAATTTTCAAAATGACCTAGGTATTGTGTAATTACAATACTTTTCCATCTGTGTAAAGCAAGTTATGCTTAGATGCTTATACAATTTTTCCAGAGTGTTCAAGAAAAAAAGTTGTTTAAATATTGCAACGAAGTGTAGATTAGAGTGTAAAGTAAGTTTACAGTACTCTGGCATATCATTCTATTTTTTAACACATGTGGTAAATGGCACACAGAAAACAATAAAGGAGATGCCTAAAGTTGTTGTAGCTTTCATGGTGCAAAGTGTTTTAGGGACATTTTTTGTGCAGAGGCAAGTAGACCTGTTCCATCCAAGTGACTTCTGTAAATGAAGAGACAGTTGATGTCCTGGAGTTTCATGTATTTTGGGGAAGTTTTCTAATAGTAACTACAGACCAAGCACATCAAGTGAACCAACACTTCTGAGCACATTTTTCCATTCTTATTCTTACTCTTACTGTGTTTAAAATCTAGGATTTGCATACACTGGGCAGTTCAGTATTTTTGTGTTTTAGCTTTGTTACCATTTCTGGAGTGAAAATAAATCAAACTAGACTAAATGAACTAAAAAGTGTCACGAAATATTGAATCAGAAATACCAAAAATTTTGCTCAAGTATTTCTGATCAAAATGAAAAGTTTAATTCAGGTGAGATTAACATTTAATATATGTGGCTTCCTTGCTTTGATAGCTTTGGTAAATTAGGTTGGGTGCAATTTTTCTTGTAAGTGCTATTCTCCCATTAGCTTATTTAGCCACTCACACAGAACTATTAATTCTGAGATAGTTGAGAGCAGCAGTGTGAATGAGATGTTTCATTTTATCTGTTGACACCGATATTAGACTTTAGATGCTCTCTGGAGGAGACTGCAGTTATTGTTTTAGTTTTAAATGAACCAGAGAAAAACATCCTTCATCTATAACAACTCTACTGCTGTACATTGTTCCAAGATCCTCCTTGAATTAATTTTATGTGAAAAGGGGGGGGAAAAAAAGAGACCAGCAAAAACTACTCCATAGGTCATATGTAAAGTTGATTGCTCATGTGTTGGAAGAAAGGCAATGCAGCTATGCTTGGACAAATGTTATTCGTTTTATGGTTTTAGTGTGAGTTGAAAAAGTAGTTATGAACTCCTCAGATAAGAAATGTAGTGAAGATTTATCTAGATGATAGATTATTGTAATTTTTTTCCTTTTTTTTTTTTTTTTTGTATTACCACTTCTCATAATGGTGTGTATTGGAAGGAGTGATGATAAACAAAATTCTGTAGAAAAAGAAACCGTACTTCAGGAAGGCTTTTTCTCTTATACTGCTCAATGAGATGAGTATATCATGGAGAGAAAATGTCTATATCTGGAGTGAATTGGAAAATGGATCTTGGATTTTATACTGAATGTTTTCAATTCTTTTCCTCTCTACTTGATTAATTATTGTTTCTCATTTCTATTCCAAAGTCTTGGAAATGCTGATCAACAAGATGAACAGGATAGCAAATGCAATATTTCTTTCAACCCTACCCAGAACCACAGGAACCCCTCAAATTTCCACTCTAGGATGGAACACAACCTCCCTGCTCTTAGTCTCCTCCAGTGCTCTTTGCAATGCTGTACTGCTTAATTTGCATTACCATATCTGTATTAAATCACTGGCTGTCTTGTAAATGACAATATTAATCAAAGATGAAGTAGAATTTTTATAGCTTCTCAAAAGTAAAGATATCTGGATTTATGGAGCTAATTTCTGTACTTATTTATAGACTTACTGTGCTTTATACTTTACTTTTTAGTTATAGAGTGATCAAGTGTATCAGAATACTTAACTTCTACTTATTTGTGTGTCAAACATCTGGTACTTCACAACTCTGACCTACGTTTTTGATACTGGTTCATAGATTGTTGCTGCAACTGTGCAGCTCATGCATATGCATGATCTAAAAATAGTTGCAAGATATTGTCAATTATGTCATTTTCTTGCACTGGAAATAATGAAATTTCATATATACTGGTGTTGTTCATTAACTTGGGTGTAGAAGATCTTTATCTGACAGGTAAAGAATGACAAAGATCTGTTCTGTGTCTTCAGGTGATAGTTTGACAAGATTTTTATTTTCCTGTATGTTCATTTCAACAGGAATTTTATAAGTATTGTTATGACGTTCTCAGATTATGATTAAAAAGTTACATGACTAATTAAAACCAAAGAAACGTGAAACCTACAAAGATAGATTTATTTATTTATTTAAAAGGATAATTCCATGGGGTTTTTTTTGTTTTTTTTTTCCCCATATAGAAAAAGTAATTATATTTTCAATATGGTCCTGAAACTAAAAGACAGATCAGCATTGTTTGTTTTATTTATTTAATATAACTGCAGATATTCTGACTCTAGTTGTATATCTGAAGTGTTTGAATTCTACTGTTCTACTTTCTATTTCACGTAATCCTAGATGGTGCCATTTTTATTTCCTTTCAAGAATAGTATGAAAATATGCAACCATCATCATTGGCAGAAGGACCTTTGTCGATGTGCATCTTCATACTACAAACTCAATATCCAGCTTTTAATTTAAAAACCCATAATGAGAGCTCTTCATATGTCAAGGTTTTCATTATTCTGTCTCTTACACTCCCGTCACTGGGCAAATAATGTGCAGGCAAATTCATCTTTTGGCCACTAGACTTATTTTTTATTAAGAATAACTTCCAGTTAATATTCAGGATAGGCATGTCACTAGAAGTGAAAACAGGTGGTCTTCTGTAAGATGTTATTTTGCCCTACTGTTTATCACGTTCTGTTGAGACCAATACAAGAAGACTTAAGATGTGTCAGAGCAGTAATTGATGGAATTAATAGTTCTGAAATCATATCATGTACAACCTGACATAAATCTGGCATGACTAGATGAAGAGTTAGACTTTTAAGTTGCAGAAATTAATTTATAATACAGTTGCAGTATTAGTCTGAATTCATACAACTCTTTAATTTGTCAGGCCATGACAGATTTTTATTTACTTAGAATGGATCATAGACTTTTGGTGTGTTGGGATGTTCTGATTGACTTTCGTTGTTTCCTAGCTAAGAGGCACCAAACAGCTCAAATACAACCTTGGCACAGAGCTTGAGAGCATGCCACGTCTCAGTAATGTGCTTGATGAGCATTCTAGGAAAGGATCACAGTTTATAAATAGCTCCAGAAATAATTAGCACACCTTTACTTCCTTCAGAGGAGGAGGGAGATGTGGCAGCATAAAGTAGCATTGATGTTCTGTGGTGTAAGGCTTGGTTTGTTATGGTTGTTACTGCTGAAAGTGTCAAAGAAACAATATGGAAATCATGTAAAACTTGTCCTATATATCCCATCTTTTGAGACTTGTAGGGAGGGTGAGGTTGGATAGTTTTACTGAAATGTGTGTGAGGATGTAGTTTCTTACCTCTGGAAAAAAAAAATAGGTCTGTGAACAATCTTGCTTTCAAATAAACCCTAACACCACTACCTTTTGGGGGCTCTTGGTTTAGCTTCTGGTTTTGGTTTAGTCCCTTTATTCTCTTTTCTTCCATTTTTATATCTCTTTTGGAAAAATGGTTTTGTTACTAATGTTTTGATACAGAGCTTGGCTGAACTACAGTAATGTTACAAGTAATTTATAGGCCTTTCTCTTTCATTTGCCTTTAGCAAGTTCTTTAAAACTTGAAAAATATGAATTCCCCTCTTTAATCAGATCTGAAATGTCAAGTACAACTTCATAAATCACACTTTTACAAGACTAAAAAGAGGGGAGAAAGTTGGGGAAATTAGTTCTCGGAGACTGATGTAAACATTCCATTCCATGCCAGCAATGCGGCCTGTTAGGAGTGTATGTAGTGTTCCTGTTTAGGCACATATAAGAAAGAGAGGCAGGAAGATGTTTTTGAGGATGTGAAGGTCATGGTCTTGGAAGTTCACTATTGAAGATGCTCTGTTGTAAAGATGACTGGAAATGTGCTTTTGAAAGGAGGTGGTCAGTGCCAAAGTGGGACACTTCTGAAGGGCTTATAGCCATGCATCACCCACACTATGGAGGACACACCCCAAAGCGATGGCAGCCTGGGGGCCACATATGTGAAAGCAGAAACACCCCTGAGTGACTGCAGCCCATGGAGGACTGATGCTGGAGCAGCAAACAAGCAGCAAGAAGCAAAGAGCAGCAAGGGAAAACTGCCATGCAGTGCCTTCAGTCTCCTAGGATGGCTCAGGAATAACCTCTCATGCATATGGGGAAAGATGAGATAAGGTGTGGGGGAAAGAAGAAGTTTGGAGTAGGATGTGTGTGGGGGGAAAGAAAGGAAGAGTATTTACTGAAGTTCCCCTCTTTTCCCAGTACCCAAATAATTGATCAGAAGTTGGTGTTGATTAACAGTAAATTAAGTAAAAATTTCCCAAGCTGGGACAGTTTTGTCCATGACAGCCCCTAGCAAAACAAACAGCAACTCTTTCATTCAGTTACTTCAGAAGTGGAGTTCAAAGATTCTCTGATGAATGAAAGTGCAGGTATTCCTGACTTAAACTTGTATCTAAGCAAGAAAATTATTGATATCATGGTACCTTTGAGAGCTGTAGAATTGAAAAGCCAATTGCAAGGTCAAGCTTTCAGTTCAATTTCTGATTCAATTTCTTTAGTTAACCTGAAGAAAACTCATGAGATGTAAACCATTTGACTTCTAATGTGATTCTTGAAAGAGGTGATGCATTTATACTTGTGCAAAAATATTTCAATATAAAGAGCAGCTGTCAAAATTTTTTATAGAATGAAACCATGTCATTTGCAGAACATCTTTCCTAGAGGTTGGCAATAGGTGATATTGTATTCATAAGGTCAGTGTACCGTAAAAAAAGGAACATTAATGAGATGGACATAGTACTTGAAACAAGAGTCTTCTGTGGGAAGCCAGAATGTATGTAACTACAGTATCCTGTTGATCTGACTAACAAAAAACCTGCAACTCTTCTATGCATATCCAAATGTATATTCATAAGTGAGAATCAACATAGGTGAAACTTTTAGTACTTATGAAAATGTTTTCAGTATTGAATTTGAGAGTGTCTCTGCTTCAGTATGGTCTTGGATAGTCCAGAGAGATTTCAGTTTTTAGGAGCCAAGTGCTTTGTGAAACTCAGTTTTCTTTGGGCTTTCTTTTAAAGACAGATTCTTTAATAATATCTACGATAGTCCCAGGTCAGTTTTATAGCCTTACAGCTATTTTCAGAAAAGTTATTGCTGCTGAGCTTATGTTCACCCCTTAACTTACTCTCACTGTTTCAGAAATCTGGAAGGATGGTCGTATAGGAAAAAGTTTCTGTTCATATAGATCTAATGTTAACGTCACTCGTGCCAAGAAGGGAAATGGAGGAATGGGTTATAATAATTTAGTGATGATGAAATATTACTGTGATGTCTTTGGTTCTTAAATTTATGTAAAAGGATGATGAAAGGTGTTCCAAGACTGGTTCTTCTGGCTCTTACATATTGAGGCTTAACATGACGAGTTAATTTTTTAATTTTTAAAATTTTGTATTTTTTTTAAGAAGCTATCAGAGCAAATACATACTGGCTTACATAGCTTTGTAAATTAAACTTCCCTATGGTGATTTGGTGGGCTTGATGATCATATTTACAAAAAGTATTTAGATGTCAGCCTTGTATGAGATAATTAGGGCTAGACTATATACATCAGTTTAATTCTGGTGCATGTTCACTTACTTAGTAGTCACTTCTTTAATTCCACCATAGAGCAGAGAAGAATCAGAGCAGACTTCCTTTACAGTTCGCTATAAGAATGTGAGAGCAATATTCCGTCATTTCCAGTGTCATGTCAGTTCTTCTGTATTTGAATATAGCTCATTAATAACTATTATTTTGGATACTTACTGAGGTTAAAAAAAGAAAAATAAATTACCTGATGAAATCATATCTGATCAAAAGGAGAAGATAGTTCTTGACCTTGCAATTTTGTTCTAAATTTCTCAAAGGCGTCTGTTTCCTCACACTGTTTAATTGAGAGAAATCAGGAATATAAATGACATCCCATGAATACTATAAGCATCCAATTGATCTTAGTGTGATAAATGTTATGAAAATAAATGATCCGTGTTTTAGGGAGAATGTTTAAGCAAAAATGTTATCAACAGGTGAAAGGGGAAAAACATGATAGTGGCAGAGAGAAATTAATAGGATTTCAGTTAGAATTCATTAAATCAAACTTCATATATGTCTCTTGTGTATAATTTCTGAATGAATTGAATTCAGAAGCTAACAAAAAACTGTTCATTTGTTCTAGCAATTCTTGCACAGTCCTTGAGTGTTAGGAGGCCTTGGACAGAGATAGTGGTGGATGTCAAACTGGGTACATTTCATCAGATTCTCTTTGAGTTTTATCATGACATTAATAATAGTTACTCATTAGGGATAGAAAAGGTGGGTAGTATTTAAAAGAAATTGATAAAATCTGGTGTTTGTAAAGTTAACTTCCTGTGGCATCTGTCAAGGATTTGAAAAGTTGCTTCATGTAATTCTAACAAACTTCTTGAACTATATAATCAAACCTTAGCGTGCTCTATGTTGTGGGGTTTGGTATTTGGGTTTTTTTTAATTATATATATATTTTTTAATTTAGTCTACTGTTTCTATATTTTTGATTTTTCCTTCCTTTCTTCTGCATATGAATTCCACCCATATGAATTTTAATGTCTCACTACAGGTTGGAGTGTGTGCAAGGAAAGCCTGACTGCAGAGTGCCCTTGGACAGTTTACTGTAACACTGCCAGTTGTCTTCTTAGGTATTATAATAAACAAAGGTTCTCTCTGTCTCTTGTTCAAATACAAGGATAAAAGTACAATAAATAAGGGAAATATTTATACTCTACTTAAAAAAAAATGGTGCGGAAATGAAACACTTTTAACTAGGTGTTAAACCTGATAGTCTGCTCCTGCTTCTGCCTTCTTTTAGTTTGCTTTCTTTTATTTCATTAACGGACATATGCTGCACCTCTTTCCAGCTAATAAATACTATGTGTATTCAGTATGGAATAGAAAATAAAGACTGGAAGATAGATTGTACTTTAAATACATGCTTCTAGGTCAGTACTGGGATGGAGTTGGGTTTTGTTACAGGCTACAGATCTGTCACAGTGGAACTGACAAAATTACTCTCTCCTTAGTTCAGAGATTAGGTATGCCTTAGAAATCTGCTACGTTTCAGTAAAATTTGTGTTATCCTTGATCAGTGTAAGTGCTGGGTTTAACTGTGGTGTTAGTGGTGCTTGTCATTGTTGAATCTTGCTTCATTTTTATTTGGAAACAAGCAATTTATAACATGGTTTTTAGAGAGGTGAATAATACTGCCTACATTTCTCCCTGCTGCCAATCTACAACTTTCTAAGTTTAAAAGAATGAGAGAGAGATACAGATTTGTATTTCACACCTTTGTCCCCACCATAATTGCTTGATCTTAGAGTGGGTTTATAGATTCATAATTTGCATAGTATCATATTAGTCTCCTTGATTGTGTTTGATAGTTCTCTGAAGGTATGATTCATTACCATGAAAATGACAACATAGTGTTTTCAAGCTAATTGCTGTATAGAACATAAAAAGAAGCTCCCCAAGGCTTAAATTGCTCATATAATTCATATCGGATGTCAATCTATGTTTGCCCAGTGTACCTGGAATACTGATTATAACAGTAATAGAAATGGTTTGTTCATACCTCAGGAGATAAGCTTCTTGACTACCAGGAACCTGCAGGCTGAGAACATCTGGAATAGTTTTATGTACAAAGTATTAGGCAACCAGGATCTGAATCATTAAATAGCAGATTACAGCGTCAAAAATTAGCCCTTGCCCCTTTCAGCATGAAGTTAATGATAATAAATTCCTAGCTCCTGGGTAGAGTGCATTTGTATTTTCTATTCAGCTGCTGGAACCCTGAGGAAAACTAATTTCTGTATACATTCCTTGGTAGTGTTATATACCTTCCTTGGTGGGCTGTGCAGAGCAGAGCACGTGTATGAACTGAGTAAAACAAAATGAAAGTGCTGAAAACCTGCTTAGCATAATACTAGATCATCTATCAGTCTTTAAATGTATCTTTGGGATTGACAGCAGCATTGCGCTCTGGGGATTATAAAAGTAAAATGGACCACGTTTGCTAAAAAGAGTCAGACATTGCATTGTTTTTTAAATGAGGGTTCATTTTTCTGTTTCTTCCATGGTGTTTACATCAGGGATTTTCCTGGGTACTCAGCTCTGCTCCACTGGTGTGTAAAGAGAGTAGCTGCAAAAAGGCCCACAGGCCTTAGGATTCTGCTTTCTGTATGTATCATCCTTCCATGTCCTTTAAATATGATGCTTTCCCTACCACTTGGCAGTTCTCCACTTTCAGAGAAAGCATTTGAGAAGAAGAGGATAGGAAAGCACTGTGGGTAGACTTACTTGTCACTGGCTGCATCACTGGATTTGGACTAATGTGGAGATCCTGTGAGTTAAATTTTGTAGGGAAAAAATATATATTGTAAGCTTTAGAAGAGATTATATGGACGGGGGATAGATTCTGTCTTGCATTGCGTATCTACATATGACAGAAAAAAGGAAGCTTGCTCTTCAAGTCTGTTTCATTAAACAAAAGTGATTTCTGTGAATGATATTCAATGTTAAGATTTCACTGTTAAAGCCATCAGCTACAGATGCTTTTTTTTTTCCCTGCACATTTTTGTCTGTTTAATGTAAATATTTTTCATGCTGTTCTAATTAAAAACCTACATTCCATCAGGTAAATAGACAGCCTTGCCAAAGATAGCTTAAGCATAAGTTGTAAATAGGCTTTACAGGACAATGTTTAGATATGTAGAGGAGGATATTGCAGTTATTAGGGAAAGCTTCAGTTAATTGAACAACTATATTGTTTTTTTTCTAAGAGCAGTTTAAATCATAGCTACCTGCTTCCACCAACCAAAAAAACCCCACCCTGTATGAGGAATGCTTTCTTCTTTTCTTTCTTTCCCTTGAACCATGTTTGCTGAAGAGCCTTAGCTTCATAGCTTATTTCAGACTATGCAGTAGAAAATAATGAATTGAATGTAAGGTTTTGAACACCTAGGGTCCAGTGATCACAATTTCTTCTGTTTAGTGACATTAAAAATAGTAGCATAAAAATACTTAAACTAGACTATATGAACTTAATAGTGGACTTTAAAAACTCAATTTAATGTGAACGATAATGGATGAGAATTTAATATATCCTTGGAAACTGGCAGTAGGGAACTATTCAAAAGTCTCTTAGGGAAGTATATCAGCTTTCTGAATACAGCCCTAAAGCAAAGTTTCTAAGACTTGAAAAAAAATATACATGAAGCTAAAATAGAAATTAGCTTCTTACAGCTATTTCCCCCCTTATAAATGAGACATTCTTCTGCACCCTTTTTCTAATTCTTGGATGTGTAATACTAGCCAAAGGTACCTTGAAAATTGTTACTTCTTGTACAGTCTTTAAAAACGTTACTATATCGCTGGGAGCAGAGTGCTTACGATAATCAGGATCAGTCCTTCCTTCCCCAAAGAAATCTACATGCTGTATAAATTACGTTGGAGAAGTTATCTAAGAAAACACAGGAGGGACTCATTCAGAATCTTTTACAGAAAGTGAAGGTTACTATTTTATGGCCAATTCTGAACTGTACCAAAAGCCAGATTGCAGATTTTATGACAGACATCAGTTTCAAATATTGCTCTCCTGTATCTTATAGTTAAGGAAACAGAGCAATTTGATTTCTAATTTTAGATCTGAGTATAGAATAATGCCTTTTGAGCTTACACACTTTATTTCTTGATGCAGGAGAGGACTGAATTTCACTGGGAAGCTTAGCATAAGCTGAAGGTGTCCCACAGTTGAAATCCAGACATAAAAAAACTGTTTTGCATTTGGTCAATTGTCTTGTCTGTCAGGGTTAAGTGCATGCCTGGAACATCTTCAGTATGGAGCTCTTCCATGCCTCTAGAAGTTTGGAATTAAATGATAATTTTTTTAAAAGTTGTAGAGAAGATGGACAGAAAAATAATTTTTATCAAATGAAATTTTTCTTTAAATGTAATTAGTATCTAATTGTTTTGCAAAGATTTGTCATAGTAAAGATGGGTAATAAGAAATGTTTGTAAGTAACCCCATAAAAGTGGTCTGTGACAAGAAATCAGCTGCAGTTAAGGAAGAATTCTATGATTCAGGCTTACAAGCATAAATAGACGTTAGGCTACAAACACAAAATAAGTGACTGCTCCCAGTCCACCTGGCCTTTCTCCTGCTTATTGTTCTACAGGTAAGAATCAAAGGTGAACTCATTTGAAAAGAAATTTGAAAAAAAAAATTACTTATCTTCTAGAAAAAACTTTTTGTCAAATTAAGTATGTGATTGCAAATGACCAGATGTGTTGCGTGCCAAGCAGTTCAACAGAACTGTGCCATCTTATGCTAGTGGATAATCTTGCCTTAGGGCTGATGCAACACTAGCATGAAATGCCAGAACTGTCATTCTTCTAGCGGCGTGCCTAATGAGGGCCCTGAGGAGGAATTACTCTTACTGCTGCACTTGTTTCTCAAAGCAGTGTTAGCCAGACCTGACATACCAGCACCAACTGCCATTTTAACAAATGTGTTTTTAGGGAGGTAAGACTTCTTTCTCCCTGCCTCAGAAGTATTGTGCAGAACCTACTGCAAGTTGGCTCTTGATTTCATAAAACCTTTTTCCAGTCTTACTTACCTAAAGAGATATACATCCAAACAGAAAGACCTAGATCATTATAGAGCTCCTAATACAGCTTCCACTGAGGTCAGTGTCAACCGTGCTGTAAATGTAATAGTTAAGTTGTCCTCTTTGCTGTAATTAATGTGCCACAGGTCCCTTTCCTATTTTCACATTCGCATAGTCTTTGAAAACCTGACACATGGGTAAGAATGTCCTGTATGCAAATAAAAACAATCTCTAGTTGTCCAGTGAAAAGTCTTCCTGGTCTGAGATGAGCTTCCATCTCTTTTTCCTGCTCTTGTGCTTCAGATATTTGATCTTAACAGTCTCAGTAATTGAACTGTGTCCCATAAATAAGCTCTTACAGACAAGAAGAGTGATTACTTTGTGAAAAATCAGCTAAGTCTTGCAACAAGAACAGGGCACAAAAATACAGGTGAAAGACATGTTGAGCTTTGAGCAAGCTGTAAAAACTTCAGGTTTTTATCTTAAGAACGCTTTTGGGTTCATGCCTCCTAACATGGGCATTTCTGCACATGCACAAGGGCACGACGGGGCTGGGTGTTGCTTTAAGCAGAAATGTCTGTGTGAAGCTTCGGAGTTTGACATGTGACTATCCAAAGTCTTTTATCACAATTATCGCTTTTGATTTCTGAGCTACATAGGAAGGTGTAATTTTGCATGTGTAGGCATTTTTTCTAAATTCTCCCAACTGTGTGTAAATATATCATCAAGGCTTTATATCACTTCTGCCTCTTGGCACATTTTTAGATATGCACATGTACATACAAAAGCTTTTTTTCCCCAGTGTATGTTTCTCTTGGCTTCATGTGTGAAAGTGGACCAGGTGGAAGGAACAATTGGTCTCAAAATGCAGCTCTTGCTTTCTGGTTTTTGTTGTTGTTGTTTGGGCTTTTTTTGGAGTGTTTTTTGTTTGTTCGTTTTTTGTTTTGTTTTTCCAGAATTGTGAACCATTCACTGTAGGGAGAAAGCTATAATAGAATTATCAGAAAGTCAATACCCCAGATTTTGTAGTCAGCACAAATCATAAAATGGATATATTAAATACAACTTTCAGCCTGTAAGCAACTAATTCTTTCTCATATCTAATAATACCGTAATTCAGTATCATTAAAGTCTTTAATGCATATTTTTTTCAGTTAAGCATCTGGGTATAAATTCTACAAGGCAAAAGACATTACTGAAAAGAGTGGACTTGTCCTTGAGAAGTGATCTCATATTGTAATTCCCCTTGAGAAAACCATTCTCCAGTTCAGGTACAAGCTAAATCAATAAACCCTTTAAATTGCTGCTCAGTTATATAGGTTATACTCATTTTCTAACCTTCTTGGAATGTAGTGGACAACAGAAGTGTCTCCTCTATAACCTCCTGAAAGACTGACTACTGTTCACTTTGATTTGGGAATTTGTATCTAATCTCTGCTAAGGCTTGGGTAGTTTCTCACAGTCAGACTTCTCTTCAGCAATACTTCCAAGATCAGTGGGAAAGGTTTTTCAAACCAGGTACTTACTCTGGGGTATAGGACTTTCTCCAAGACTCTGTCTGCATTATCTGAGGTCCAGTAACAGCAAAAAAGCTCAGTTGTTCTCAGTGTTTCCAGAGAAGTAATTTTACTTAAACTATTTAAAAAA
>WUAM01000272.1:4969978-5010776 GCA_024336885.1 Actenoides hombroni | reverse complement strand
CAGGTGCCGCCTTTACTTTTCTGCACCCCCCAATGTGGTACACAAGATCCAGCAGTGGCCTTGGTCTGCATACCAAGACTTGGTAGTAACTCTAAACATGAGGTGTTATCACTGCTAGTAGCAGACACTGTCTGTGAAAACAGGCTGCTACCTTCAGAAAGTGCAGTTAATTAGAAGAACTGAGCCGAAAAGTAAAATCACTGAACAGAATTAGTTCTGTTCTCGCTCAAACCAGGACAAATGCTTTGAAGGAATATTAATATTCCCTTGTGAGTTAGGACTAAGAAAGGGAAAACTTTAATGGACATCAGTATATAATTTTTGTGAGTACTTAACGGTAGCTGGCAAATCTTTTGAACAGCTGAAAACACAAAACCCACCATGTGAATATTTATTTTATGGGTTTTTTTCCTCTTAATCCTGATCTCACATTTGCACTGCAAATCTTTATTTTTTGTTGTTCAAAATCTTCATATTTATCATACCATATACATAGAACAAATTTTGGTATTTGTGGATGTGATTGCTAGGCAAATGCTGAATGTATTAATCTTCTGTTAAAACATCACTCTCAGTGGTAGCTAGATGTGAAGTTAATATTTCCACAACCAAACCAGTTAGGCAAATTTTGGAAGAGTTTGCAAAAAAAGTTCCATTTACCCATGTTAGGTGGCACTAGCGTCGTGGACCCCCCTGCCTCCTCTTCTCTCTTAAGTGATGATAGCGTTCTCTGACTCCTCTTTTGATACAGATGACAGTGATGTCAAATCTGGTGATGGTTTTTAAATTACTGACATCTGTCTACTTAAGTATGGGCATGATTCTCTGAATAGCTGTCATATCATGCAGATTCACTGTCATTTTTGATCTGCATGACATCCAAATCTTTAGGTCAGAGTCTATGTGATCTAAAGCTGTTTTCTTACAGAGTTTTGGATTTTTTTAACAAGTCCACTGCAATGTCAAAACAACTATGTTTTCCCATGAACATAGGTAGACTTTTATGTTAATTGGGGAGAGAACGTGGCATGGGGCATTGGTATATAGGGATGTGTATTGTGCTAATTGGTGTATCCAAGAGCATCGTCCTTCAAAGTGAAAAGAATGTGTTCTTTTAACACTAGTTGTTATAATTACATCTTCTTTTCTCCCATTATGTTCCATAAGTCAGGAGGAAAGCTCAATCCTGAAAGAATCTTAGACTGATTTGTAAAAACAATCTTTCAAACAACTGTGTTTGAGTAAATTCAATCTAAGATTGGAATTTCTACCTTCCAAAGCAAGTAGTTGAATTACATAGGAACTAAAGACCAGTTTTGAATGCTTTCACATGTAATATACTTACTCTGCAGAACCAAGGGATTTTTCTTATAAGGACCAGTACTGTCACATTCAAATCAAATAACTGTGTTAGAAACCTGCTAAGCTAGATATAGTGTTCTTAGAGGGTAAAAAATTTTTTAGATCATAATTCAGTTAAATTGTTGTAGAAATCTTTAGTTTTCTGAAGATTGTGTTGAGCTTCATTGTGAAAAATTAATACTTTATGCCCTGGTGCAAGAGTAAAGTAAGCTAATTTATGTACGGTGATTTTCTTCCCTTGATTATAAGTTTTCTAGTAAATATAATGCTAAATATTTGTAGATTTAGCAAATACCTAACTGTGGCATATATTGACTTGGTATATAAACAGAAGTTGTGGGTTTGTGTGGGGTTTCTTTATTTATGTATTTATTTTCTAAAAGCTGTGATTCGAGTAAAAAAAAAATAATTAATGGTTAAACTGATGTTTAGGTACATTTAAAGAACTCAAACTCAACATTTCTTTAAACCTGTAGATTAACTTTTTGAAGACTGAAATGGAGAGGAAGAGCAAAATGATCCGTGACCTCCAAAATGAGGTAAGAATATTTGATTGTCATCTCCATGCAGAGTTTACACTGAAAGAGATTATGGTTTGTCTTCATATTTAAACTAGTGGTATTGGTTTAGATGGGAGTACAACACAGATAAAACAAATATCCATTTTCCTGAGGCCTTTGGTGATGTGTGTTCTAGTCTAACTCACCTACTTCTCCTTCCTCCTCCATGTATCCAATTTTTTTAAGATTTAATTTGCATTAAAATGTTCATGGAATTATTCAAAAAGATCCATCTGATTTGTATTACTCATGTCTTCTTGGTCAGAAAATTAAAATGGGGAGGGGAAAACCAAAGTTACTGAGGAGAAGAAAACAGACACGTTATTTTTTAGGAAATTAATGTCTGGGTGCTCTAAATGCAGCTTCAAAACCTTCCAGTACTTTCTACAAATGTTTCAAACTTGATATAGAAATAAAAGGATTAATTGTTCCAGGAGGAGTATAATAACAAAGATATAACTATGGGATGGAGACTTAGTATGGTATGCAGCAAAGAGGGAATGTGGTGCAGAAAAAAGCTAAAGTTTTGGTCTTCTAGGATTTCAAAATTGGGTGACAAATGATAAAAGCCTCTGAACTGTTTTCTAATGTAATCAAATTAGCAGAAATATTTCCTTTTTTATTCTGTTGGGGTTTTTTGGGGGTTTTTTTGTGGTTTGTTTTTTTTTTTTTTAAAGTTGCAAACTTGCAAGGTGTTCCAAAAGCTGTAGGAAAAGATTGTGGGCACTGTTCATTTTGTACTTATTTTAGGAGGAAACACAGAATAGTACTTGCCTGTTCCCTAGAAGTAAGTCCATTAATATCATTTTTTTCTGGAAATTCAGAAATTGTTTTTGAGGGTTTCAATAAGCAATTCATATTTTGACAAAGATTTCACGGAATTGAAATGGTGTGATTTTGAGGAAACATTGTGATCTAGGTCCTGTCTCCAATCAGTGAATATACAGTCTGCTTTTAAAAATCTTATTTATAAGATTGCATATGCTATAAATTTTAAATAATTGCTAACATATTCTGTGTATTTTTTAAAAATACTGTCTGCTTAGAGTTACTTGGAGACAGATAATGAAAACGGAATTCCTTTCATTGGTACTTTTATCCTTTCAAATATTGCATTCACACTCAGTTTATATTGTCAGATTATGAATTTTGCAATCTCTGTCTCCTCCTTGGCTGTAAAAATAATTCCCTATTTAGTTCTGTTCTTTCAGTGTGTGCCCTACTGCCATTCAACCTCAGAATTCAGAGATAGGAATAGACAACAGCCTTCCAGATGAATGCAGCATCTGTGATGTAGCGTACGAGGCGAGGACATTGTACAGAAAGGCAATTTTCAGGCTATTCAAGGCTTTGGTAAAAAAACAAACAAAAATAGTCCCTTGTGTGGAAGAAAAAAAACTCACTAGATAGAGCACATAGGAATTATGTGTCTAAAAAACTTTTTTTTAGAGGTCTCTAAGTGCTTTCTGCAATACCACAAAAAGTCTGTCAGAGTTACAGCTGTAATATCATGTGGATTGTGTTAATGTAGTGTAATAAAGGATTAACACAGAAACAGATAAGCTCTTATTTTGAGAAGTTTCTGGTTTTGATAAAGAAACCAAGAGGTTCTGGAAATTCAGAAACACTAGTGGAGCTAAGAAACTTGGCGAAAATGTAGAGTAAAATAGAATATGCATAAAATACTTGGAGAATTTTCACTTCTGGAGAGGGTTTGCTACAGAATGAGCTGGTCACTTCCATCAAGTCAGTCGTATATCATTTGTAGAAAATGATACCAAAACTGTCTAAGAAGGAAGCTACAAAAGGACGCTATGTTAACTCTTGTTTATAGCAGAAAAATAATGGGTCTTAACAATTAATGTTTGTCATTCAGAACAGATCATTCTGGGTGCAACTCTGAATATACATGTACATGATGGATTAATTCCTTATATCAGTGTCTCTACTGCAAGGTAGTGAAATGCTATTCAGCTTTGTTACATGGATGCTATAGTTGCCTGACATCAGACTTAGAAATGTGTATTAAAAAAAAAAGTTTGCTATTATTTATATGACTTAATTACATTTGACTAGATAAGAACTGACTGTCTAGCTTGTCATATTCTCTTTGGCCAAAGGTTTTTACAGTACTTCTGTGTTTACCTACATTAAGGTATGTTAATATCTTTACAGATTTACAAAAACCCCACATATTTATAAAGTTGAACTGTGGTTTATATCAGGCAATGTATTTCTTTGCTGTTTAGGCTGTGGCAAAACTTTTGAAAAACATAAATTGCATAAAAGATGTATCGTAGTACAGGCAATATAAAGTAAACTAGGAGTGGAAAATGAATTTGACTGTAGCTCTTAATAATATGTGTTCTTTTCACTAAGAAGCACAGTTTTAAATAACTACCTTGTAAACAATACTTTTGTTCTATTCACATATGAATTGTGGTTATAGCTTTAGTGTCGAGTAAATCATCCTGAACCAGAATTTTCTACAATCTCTCTGTGCTTAGCTGCACTAATAAAAGGTAAAGTCACAGCAGTTTAAAGTCTCACCTGATCTATTGGGAATTTCATGCCCTGAAGGGTGAATTCAATCAAATTGCATTGCATTACGCTGGGAGGGGGGAAATAAACAACCTCCCTTAGTGAAGCAGAAGTGACATTATCAAGCTTTGTGACTGTATGCTGATATTATTCTATAAAGGAGGACAGTGTAGTTCTCTACACTCTGCACATAAAAATGAATTTTTTTCCTAATTATAAAAGCATGTCCTCCTGAAAAAAAAAATAATTGGGTAAAGTCCTGTTCCCTTTTTGGATACTGTGTTGGTTCGTACAATTTAGAAAATATCCACAAGTGTCAGAGGCAGGGACATTGCCCACTTGAATGAGCAGGAGGAGTACAGGAGCTGCTTCAGATACCATTTTCTGCAGAAAGGCCTTGAATTCGATATTGTTTCTTGATTAATTACATCTTCTTTTGAAGAAAAAAAAGCCCTATTTTAAAAAAATATTTTGCTTAAAATTGTCCAGTGAGGGTTTTTTTACTGAATATGATTAAAAATTAAGGTGGAAATGCAGTTTAATCAGTTGAAAATGGCTCTTTGTCACAGGACAGTACATGAGATCATACAGCAATCAAATCTTAGTGCATCAAGTTGGTCAGTGAGGCATATTTAGAGTGATACAGTAGTAACTGTAGGGAATTTTAGACTAAGCTTCGGTTTTAAAAGTTTTATTTTTCTCACTGTGTAGACTCAAGACTGTAGGACGCATTCTTTCACTGCTCTTGAGTAATAATCAAAACCAGAGCATCAGTTATGGGAATATAATAGATCTCTTCTGTCTGGACCCCTCTCTCCTTTGAACTGCAGTTTTTTTGGATTCTCCATTCATTCTTCACATCCAGATCCACGGTTTAAGTTTCACAGCCGTGAACTACTAGAAAGTGAAGGAGATGTTCAAATAAGAATGTTTAGGTAAAATGTATCCTTAATGAATGAGAGATTAAAAATTAAATGTATACCTATTAGGGCTTTCCTTTCATCCTGTACTTAGCCACAATGTTTAGTAAACTGCTGCGACTTTGCCCAGTATTCTTTTTTCTGTCTTTTCACTCTACAGTGTGGAAAATCATAGAATTGCTCTTTTGTAATCTTGCGGAAATCATTCTGATGTATTTATTCAGTTTTCCCATGCTGCCCAGGATGCTTTATTATATTATTATTTCTGGCATCCCCCTTCATTAAGTCCAAAATTCAAAAATGGATCTGAATTCTTTATTTTGCTTATCAATCTTGCCTCAAATCTGTGTAATAATATTTTTATGCCTTAAGCTCAGTCATTTTTAATTGTCTTTTGTTGCAGAATATCACCCGTAGTGAAAAGATAGAGTAATTTCCAGTTTGTGCCTTCATTTCCTCTCATAGGAATTTGCTGGTAATTAGTGCTCCTGGATACTAATGCTATGTAATGTGGTAGTGGCTAAGGTAAACTTCTATAAGTATGTAAATGATCAGATTGTATAGATCTTTTGGTTAAGGGAGGTGCTAGAATTCTCTCATGATCTCCGATGATCCACTTTGTCTTCTTTTTACACAAATACAACCAATATGTTTGCAAATGCAGGTTAAGAATAGAAAGTCCCAGTAGTTCCTTCACTATATCTTATTTCAAAATGGCAGCCAAACGTGAAGTATAAGAGATTATCTTCAATAGTGAAGTTTAAAAGAGCTGTGCGCTGTCCTTTGCACACACAACTCTTAACGACATCTGTTGCAGCTTCACCGGCTAACAGGGGCAGCATGAATAAATAAATTTAAAAAACCTTTGAACTTGTACAGAGTTTTCTGAATCTTAGTGTCATCCAAATTAGTGTGCTCTAGCATTAGAGATCTCAAGGGTAGTGTGGCTGAGAGCCAAGATTCAGAGAACTGTAAGCATGGATGAAATTTTCTAATTAGTGTAAAATTTTCCCTGCAACTAGTGCAAATTTTGTCAAACAGGAAAAGAAAAGTGCTTATCTTATTTACTCATGTTATGCAGACAAGTGAAAAAGATTGCTTTTAGTACCAAGATGTTAAAATTACCTAGTGGAAAGGCCACTTAAAAGGAAGTAACAATAGTATATGTGTTTTAAAAAAAATTAAATTAATGCTTCAAAATCTTGAGTAGACACTATTCATTTTTATCCTTAGATGAAATAGTAAAAAAAACATTTAATAATCAAGTGTCCTGGTTCATACAGAAAGAGAAGGCAAGCTGTTGAATTCATCATCACTTAAAAAGGGGGAATCACCCTTGAGGAGCTCCAAGTCATCCACTCTGAATACAGTTTATTTGCTAAATTTAATGGGAGCAGAAAGTGATTAAAATTTGGTGGGTTTTTTTGTTTGTTTGTTTGGTTTTGGTTTTTTTATTCAGAGGTCTAAATTAAACTAGACTGCTGCTGTTTTGTATTTTTTAAATTTAATCATGAAGAGGTGTAGCTAGAAAATGTCAGCTTTATATGGTGAAGTATTTTTTTGTCTGATTGATAGCCTGTGACTTTAGAAAAGATTATAGACCCCTCCTGAGACTCGTTACTCTCTAGTTGTAATTTGATCAAACTAAATACAATATTTGGAATGATAATTGCCATTATGTATTAATCAAAGATGTTAAAATTGTTAATTTAAATTTGTGTTAGAATTATTCTAGAAAAAAGGCTCACAAAATACAGTCAGTTATGTTATTACCTGAGCTAAGGTGTCTGTACAAGCTGTTCAGCTGTCATGTGACCCTACCATGTTATACTAAAATAAGTAGAAGCATGAGAAACTGTTTTTTCTTGACAGCAAAAAGAATTTATTCTCACTTGCGTTGCATCTATTTCAACATGAAACTCTGGAATATTTTCAAATGCAGATAATTTGTCCCTGCAAAAAATCAGTGGGCTTTGGAGAGATGTTCAAACTTGTTCAACTCAAATACATACGTATCACTTTTTCTAATTAATATCTCTGCCTTTTAGGCTAAGTTTGCCCTAAAAATATGAAGGCATTGTTTGCAGAGTGCAGTGGGAATAAAACACTCTCAAATTTTACTTGCTTCTTCCTATAAAATCACTGGAGCAATTCACTATATATGACTGTAGTGATAGGGAATAGTTCACCCTCAGTGTCCAGTCATCCACATACTGAGTCTTAGATGTAGAAATTGTGCTATTCTGTGCCAAAATTGACTTTTCTAAAACATTTCTATAAACATTTTAAATGACTTGGTTCTGATGTTTTCTCTCTCACACACCCTTTTGAGTGTTCAACCATGTTTGAGGCTGCAGATGTTATTGGAGAAGGAAATATTAAATAGATCAATCGACTTGTCACTAATTTTAGGCATAATAACTCGAGTGAGTTGCATTGATTTTATTTAGTTGTTGTTTAAGTACTGTATTGATCTTAAGAAAGCTTGTTTCATCGCTATGGTATAATTTAAAAATACAGTTTTCATTACACTGCCTCAAAGTGGCTTTGCCGTATCTGCTGAAATAATTTTGCCCATTTGTCAAGTTTACCTATAAAAGACTTCCCATGGAAAGAATCTTCTGTTCTTCACAATTTGATTTCACAATTTTTACAGCTGAAAATGTTTAAAATAACCACTGCAATAATGCTTTAATTACTCCTTTTTTTAACAATCTCTGTCTAGTAAACAATTTAAAACATGAAGAGTTTAATAGATGTGGAAATGTTCCTTACGGGAAATTATAAGGGCTTAATCAAGCAGGTGCTGCCTAAAGTATTCTGGAAGGTGTTATCTCCATTTTCTTTTGTGAATAAGTATCCAGGTAGTATTTTATCAAATAGCTACACGAACTCAGGAACTAAGTCTGTATGAATCTAAAAAAAAAAATAATTGTAAAAATGTTAGGTTTGTACAGTTCATCCGCAAGCTGTGCTGTCTTTCACTGTATTGTTGATTACTTTATTTCAAATGTAAAATATTTCTCCTATTTCAGGCTGTAAGTTTAATCCTATATGTGTCAGGTATCCTCTTCCTGCTCTTCTGTATGTGCATTTGTGCATGTATTTGTACATATGTATTTGTGTGTACGTTTAAATGAAAACCACCTTTTAAATACAGATTCAGATACATATTTATGTATGCGCAGGATTATAATATGGTGTTAAAAAACAGCTTAAAAGTACAAAAATGCCAGCAGTAGATTCACAGAGAACTGTAATGTCTCAGTTTTCTAGATGTGCCCAAGAGACTCTTCTGTTTCTGGTATTGATTTGCCAATCTTATTTCTTGTATCAAAACTTAAAATCTTCCCATGTTATGTCCAAATTATTCTGTTTATGGCAGATTTTTTTCATCCTTATATAAGGTTATTTTTTCAGTTGATTTCAGTGGAGTCTTGCTCATTTACTGAAGGAGATACTTTGATATCAAATTTAAGTACGTCAGAACAGCACTGAGCTAGAAAATGTACATTTTTAAATTAGACTTGGCCATGGTCTCAAGTCCTAATTTATGGAAATATATTTATTTTGTCTTTCTTTAACATGGTATCAGCCTGCCATTCTTCATTTCCACAACAGATAAGTGGTATTCTGCAAGAACAAGTACCTTTAAACATGAAGAATTTTATGTCAGGACCCATATTGAGAAGGAGGGTACCAGGAAAGATCTCCTTGCACAGCAAAACAAAGTTTCAGTGGAAGGCCATGGGATGAGCTGTACAACAGTGGACATAGTACCCTTCAGCTCTATGGCTTTGGGTGCTGTGATGCTGGGAGGCTTGAAGAGGGATTTGGGAAGTTTTGCTTATGTAGAAATATCTCCAAACACCATAAAAAGCCAGAAATAGAAGCGTCTTTGTAAGAAACAGAATAGCCATTAACAACTTCCTCCTCTTTGGTTATGTGTTCTTTTTGGCTTTTTCCTTGTGTTTTAAAGGTCAAAGCACGATGGTAGAAAAACCTATGATGAAAATAAGGATGTTTTCCTGTTGGAGGGAATGCAGGCAGTAGGATTATCTTTTGTTGATTTCCACTTTGTTAATTTTTTATAAGAAACTGCTTTCCATTTAGAATTATGTACTTGGACAGGAAAAAAAAAGGGGGGGGGGATATTAGAGATAGTAAAAAGTTGTGTAAAACAAAATTCCCAGGAGACATGATGATGGTTTTTTTGATGGTTGGCTGTGGCTTCAGCTTGGTGTAAATGAACAAGTAGGAGCATCTGTATGGTTGGCCAGTCGTATCTGCTCATGCTCTGCTGCATCACTTCAGTAGACATAGGGACCAGATGAACCCCATTAAGCTTCTGAGATAATTCCCGTGTAATGTCTGTATTAAATCAAATGCTTGTTATGCAGTAAATTTCTTATTTTTTTCTGTTGCATACTCTGTAGGTGGATTAAGTTTGAAGGACTTTTTTTTTCTCCCTAACATCTTAACAGCATAATTTGTGCTTAAATTTTTTTTTCTATTGCCTGTGCATTTGTGCATTACAACCATGAGCTTTTGTGTATTTAGTTTGGTCAATGCTGGGCACTCAGCATTTAAACTGCAGATTTTATGCTGATGAACTGAAATTCTCTGGATTTAAAAAAAAAAAAAAAAAAAAAAGTGAAAATCTAGAACCTGAGAGTTAGGATCTCCTCCTTCATTTACCAAAATATGGGCCTAACTAGATCAAGGAGGTATTAGCACCCAGGCATGTTATTTGTATCCTGTAGCTGTTCAATAGATGCTGGTGAGTTCTGGGTAAAAGGTGTAACCTCCTATTTATCAGTGCTTCCTTCTTATAGTGATATTTGTCTTGTTGTATCAGGATGAGGATTGTCTAAGATACCTGATGGGGCAGCAATTAATTCTTGTCATGAAATCGATTATTTTGTTGTTCATTTTTACAATGCTGTCACCTTCTTCTAATTTTGCAAGAAGATAAAATGTGGCATGGAAAATCATTGTGAAGAACACATTATTTTTAGCAAAAATGTAAATATGACATAGCAAATGACCAGTCAAACCCGGAATGCTTTGACAGATATAAGGGTACAATGATTCAATATTCTTGTTTAACTACATCTGCAGAGTCCCCGTGCTGATGTTGTATGCCTCCTTGGGTATACTCTATAAAATCTGGATTTTTATTTTGTTTTAAGCTTCATGCTGCACCTTTAAGTATCATTTCAACAACAGACAAGAATCAGCTCACTGCATTGACTCATATGATTATGGTTAATTGCATCCCTTTCTGAGTCAGTGTGACTGTTTTTCTGTGGCTGCAGAAGGAGAAAAAAAAAAATCTTGAAATTTCTATTGTTGAAACAAAGAAAAGCAGATTTTGATTGCTAAAACATGCATAGCTGAATTAGAAGTAGTACCGCTGCATTGCATTTCACCAAAATGCTTGATTAGGTGGAAAACACAGTGTAAGTATTTTTCTCCTCATTGATGCGGATTCTCAGTGACTTGCCAACTCTTGTTTTCATCCTTTGGGTAAAGCCCCAACTTATTTACATTTGAAAGAGGCAAGTGTGTATGTGCAGTTTACAGTAATTTTATTTGCACTGCATTGCTTACTACATCTTACATCCTCTGTGCAGAGGGAGTACAGTGTAGAAAACTAATCAATTGAGTAGTACTTTGTGTATTATGGATTACATGGATGCTGTGTGCTATTTAAAATAGTTGTAAAATACAATGCAGTTATGGTGGTTTAAGCTCTATGAATGATGTAGAAAGTATTTTTGAGTTAATTATTTTTAGTCATTGGACTGCCCACATTTTTTTCTTTTGGATAATGTTTGATTTTCTTTAGTCATTCTGGTCTTTATAATGTAACTAAAGGTAGTCCTGTAAGCGTTAAAAAGAAAGAAATTAAACCATAACTTTGTCCTAACCTTTGGCATTTTCCTGTTATTACTGTTAGTGATGCTTTAAGGGTTTATTTCAAGTTCTAATTCAGATTTCTTACAAAGTTTGATTATGTATACTTTTAATACAGCCCAAGTGATATTATGTTGTTCATTCAATTCAGGTTGACTTTAATATAGTGCTTTATGGTCTTTATGCTGTAACTCTCTTACTTGCAAAGATGAGTGGAGGAGCCAAACAGGACACTGAACACTGTAAAATGTCGAGTACTGTTAGGTTTTGCAAGCTTATGAGCAGAACTATATATTTATGAAGAGAATTCAACGCTATTTGCTTAAAAGAAAGACAATATTGCTGTTTGATACCTGGCTTAGAGTGAGAAATGTGTGTCTTTTATAGGTGCTGCAGACTTGTTTTGTAGAAATCTTAAGGAAAGTTTTTAAGCACATGAATGCATTAATTTTGTGGTTCCTAAAGTAAATGTTTAGCTTCTGCTTTCACACGCAGAAACACAGTCTTTGGCTTTGATTGTGATTCGTTTAGCCTTTTTTTTTTTTTCCCCTTAATAATTCAGGAACTGGGCTTTTTGTTTTACAAATATCATTGTAAAACCAGAATTTGTACAAGCTAATTTTAATAACCCCCTAATCAAATTTACAACTGTATAATTCGTCTACTTTGAGGCCTCATCAGAGGCGATTCAGCCATCTTAAAGTCCCAAGAGAAATCGGTGAAGTATTTGGACAGCCTGACTGCTTCAGTTTCATCTGTTGAGCTTTGCATCAGGATCCCTAAAGTACAGAAGTGTTTGCTGATTCTCTTCTCTTGTTAAGCCATGGTATCAGCATCACCTTTGCGATGGATGCCTTTGCTGCAGTGTGAGTGATGATAATAGTTCGGTCAGCTATTCTTCTTCACTAGCCCTAATCAAGATGCTGATTGTTCTGTGTTTTATATTCCCATTTCTTTACTTGCTAAATACCTTATTTCTCTGGTTAATCAATTAATCCAAAGAACAGTCAGTAGGACAAATGCTTCTTGAAGAAAATTATGTTAAATATAGTAAGTATAATTGGGAAAAGGATCACATAACTGCTTGGCTTGGCAAATTTAATGTCTACACCATGATTATGTCATGTTGTGGCTGTCAGTATTTCAAAGCACAGTTACTCCTATATGCCAGAAATGTGAGTCTGTGAAACTATGAGTTTAAATTCTGAACTTGCAGGAATTTGGAATAATACAGTTTTATCATCAATGTGGGATTTGGATTTTGAGAAATAATTATGGATTCCAAGACATGCAGCTGTTGAGCAGTAAGTTCATTAAAAGATTGCTCCTCTGAAAATCCAGCTGCATTCAGAACTATTGAAGTACATTTTGCAGATAAAAACATACCAGTTTTAAATAGCTATGTGTAGTCAGCTGTAGCTTGAAGAAGTATTCATGAGAAGTACAACTTCTATGACCTAGAGCCAGATGTCTAAGATAGTTCTGAAAAGTATATGAGCACAAAAGTTATTAAATTTTCTGGGCAGATGCATTACTTAGATTGCCTGCATATGACTGACAGACCAATATTATATTTGATATCATCGGATTGGGTAAATTACATTTTTACATCCTTTCTTTTCCAAGACAAGTATTAATGTGAAATCTGCTGACAGTCAAATTTTCATTCTTGTCCAAACCTATTAACACTTAGTTTCAACTAAAATATAATGGAGAAATATAGTAGGTGTTGAAATAGAAAGTAAAGTTGAATGAATAAAAAAGATGAAAAATTAATGCTGCACAGGTTTTTATGGGTACTGTCTTACAAATAAGTGCCCTAAATGTTTATGTATTTCATGCAAAGTGGAAAAAAAACCCACATTTTATTGTATTGAATATTAAAAAAAAAATAAAATTCCCTTCCATGACCCTAAAATACAAACAGTTCTGGGATTAGAGCACCCTTTTGAAAAAACAGCTATCTGGTTATTGGATCTGCACCCATTAAGAAGGAAGCCAAGCTTAAATCTTCCATAATCCCAGTGAAATGCAACACAACAGCTCTCATTTTGTCAGTCTGAGTAAAGATGAACTACTGCTACTGAAGTGATGAATGCTGGCAAGGCTGAGACCTGCCCAGAAGCACCGTGTCAGTCATATGAGGTTTTAACACTGTGGATTGAAGGACTGGAGAACAGAGGGAAAGAGAGAAGATGAATAGGCATTTTTTTTTGTAAAGCCTGTATCTGTGTGGTTACAGCTTTTGTGTGTGCCTTGTTTGCAACTTGGATTTATGCAATGTTGAAAAACACAAACCCAGTAAGACCTGTTGTCTGACACTTAAGCTTAGCATTGAATCAGTGTAATTCAGCGGTCATTTCAGTTAAGGTACCTGACTTTACAGCAGCTGTTTGGATCTGTATTGAAGAAAATATGGATTTCTTGCATGGGTTTTGTGCTTATAGTTTTTTTTGACTCTTACTAGCTTATTTTGCTGTTTCCTGTCACTCCAGAATCTGCATTTAATGAGCACATCATTGACATGCTTGGCCTTTTTGCTTTCTATGTAAGGCTTTTCCCTTGTGGAAGCAGTAAACAGTACTGTGCTGCTCTACATCATTTACTTCTCCCTGCCTTTTTAGAGGAAGCATCGTTCATATCTTTTACTTCTCTGTGTGTGCATGGGTTTTCATAATATATTGTAGGGATAAATAATCTGTATTTGTAATTTATTTTGCTTTGCCGTATTTCCTGGTAGTATTTGGGTAGGATTTTGAAGCCTTTGAAGTTGGGGGAATGCTACAACAATGTTCTCCATGACTATAGATGCCTTTGCCAGCTCCCAGAGTTGAAATCTCAGGCTGAGTCATACATTTCATGAAGCTGCATGAAAATGTCAGTGTTTGTTAATTCAAGGCTTTATTTACACAGGAATGATGGACCTGGTGAACATTCTTCTTAAATCACCAGACGAATTAATTACTTCCCCTCTCCTCCTTTTGGTCTTAGTTTTGTTTTGTTTTGCTTTATACGTAGCTTTGTCATCACTTACTGTGTCAGTGTGCACTTGATGTGGTTAGCCAGCTAATGACTGACACTGCACGTACTGATGCAGTCCTCAAGGAATAGACCATCTGTCTGAGTGTCTTGCAGTTTTCCTAGCTGTCTTCTGGTATTCATGGTCTTCCTTAGAATAGATTTGCATTTCTCATTTTATTTTGGGATATGCAACATTTTAGTCCCAACCACATGAGTTTTTTGAACGTTCATGATAATTCTTCAGATGCATGAACTTTCTCCAATTGTTCCAGTCCATCAGAATGTAGTGTTTTCCCATTTTAGTTCTGAATCCAAAATAAATCCAAAGAAAGTACAACTAGGCATTAATTCTGATGTACTTTTATGCATCAGTTATCACATTCAGCAAAATATTTTACATTCTGATAATCTCAAGCAGGAACATAAACATTCCTTATGCACATTCATAGTCCTCTGAATATTTTAGTGGCTTTGATGCTGAGATGGGAGAAGTGAAGAGCTATCTCTTACTCCACAGATATTTTTTGGTTCTATTTTTAGCATGAAAGGTCCTGTGAAGTTTTAGTTTAATCAATACCAAAATAATTGCTATTATGATTAATATGCCTATATTCTATCCAGTCAAGATCATAAATCTACAAAATGGCAAGCCTCTTTTTCTAATAAAGCATGTTTCCAGTCCTAGAAGCACCTTGCCAATGTACAGAGACTGTGCTTAAGCTACAGAAAATTCAGCCAAACAGATTTTGTAAATACCATTTATCAAACTATTGAGTTAAATAACATTTTGAGTGACAATTTATTGACAGTTGATACTGTGGTTTTTTTGCAATGATTAAATTAATGAAAACAAGGCTTATGGAAAGTTTCAAGGTGCAAACCACTCTCCTGTCCTTAAAAGACAGAGCAGTTTCTAGCCTGTAAGGTAAGAGCATAGCATCATTTTACAGGCTGTATTTTTTTACTGAAGTGTAGGTTTTGTGTGCTAAATATTTTTAACCATAATTCCATTCAAGGACAGAAGTAATATCATGCAGTTCCTTTTAAACTTCTTCGGAGAAGTTTCTAAATACTTTTCTAATGCAGCTTTCAAAGTCAGGCCTTGAAAGCAAGTTCTTTTCATTGCTACCAGATGTGGAAGGAATAATTCCTTACTTTTACTTTACAGGTACTGGCTTTTGTCAGGAGGTGAACACACAGTAAATCCTATGATTTGCATTAACATTTATGTCTTGTTCTCTGTTATTAGATCTTGCCATGCTTACCAAAGGGCTTTATTTTGTATATCTGAAGGGGAGACAAAACTGGTAGTCTGAGGGGAATATCTAGATTCCTTTTCATAGCCGCCATGAGCAACCACATATATCAGACATCTTGGTAGATAAAGTATCTGGGAATGTTCAGCAGTCCATGTGACGAAGTAATGGCTCCCATCTGAAATGTCTGTCTTCTGTTGTTGAAATTATATCTCAGAAACACCATGTGATGAATAACCATAAAACTGTAAGATTGCAAATTCAACTTCAGGTTACTCATGGCTATGTTTGCTTTCTACTTAAGACATGTTTTGTCTTCACATGTTTTGACTGTACAGATCTTTACATCTGTCAGATGACTAACACGTGGTCTGTGAGGCTGTTAGGCAAGCTTTTTCCCATCTAGCCTGCTTCTGTGTGTGTATGGAGTTGGACGCGTATAGTTTATCATTGCTATCACAGGCTTGTTCTGCCAATTCATCATTTCTCTTTATTACAACATTTGCAGTGTAATTACACACCATAATCATTACTGTTTACAAAATACAATGTGTACACTTACACTTGACATCACCAAAGTAAACTAGTCTAGTAGTCTGGCTGAAACATTGTGGTTTTATCTTGGAAATGTCCCTAAAAATGTATGGATTTTGGTCTTATCAAGACTCCTCAAGGATCATTAAAGAACAGTTAAAATAGTTCAGAATTAAATATATTCTGTCATTTTTCCTCTGCTTTGGAAGGTGAATGTATGGCAAAGAAAGGGAAGATGTTGTTTTAGGGATGCTAATTCAACATGATAAACATTTTGCAAAATAGCAGGACTTATGGCTGAGGTTCTGACATATAATGCTAAAAGTAACTTGAACTTAATGGATTATCACCTATTTTACAAAAATAGGTTTAGAAGAATTTTTAGCATCAAGCAGTCTTGTTTTGCTGCAGAAACAATATGGTAAAAAATGTGAATTTAATCAAGAATTATAGAATTTTTTTTGACATTTAAATAGAGTAAATAGCCCCACTACTTTGAGGCAAATTACTTTTCACAGCTTGCACATCAATGCAGCTATTCAGAGAACATTATCAATAATAGATGACATTTGGAATGTGCACGATAGCAGGATACCAGGAGATAACAGTGAAGACTAACAGGCTGCTTAGAGAGGAGGCCGTCTTTTGAATACTGCTTTACTTTTCATTGTGTATTAAGAGACATAGTGAAGTACTAATAATGTATTTTTCTGAAAATGAAAGCACATGCTTTTCTTTTGTAGGCCCAGTTCACTGCCAAATTTTGGAGGTATGTCTTTGCCAAATGTTATAGCCTGTTAGGCAGAGATTCAGAGTGGAAAACAACATGTGTGCTTCGATATTTTAAATGTTTGGGGCTTTGTTGTTTTTGATATAATTCAGAATTGTGGTCTGTATAATTTCACATTTAAATTGTACAACATCTATCATTTAATCGTATACTATCTGAGCTAAATGATCAACAAATTCTCTTTGTCTTCTAACAAACATCAACACTGAATACCTGAATTGGTATTTTCTGGTACCTATTATCTAGGTACTTATCTCTCAGTATATTGAAAGAACACAGCATGGTGGAAATATGTTCAGTATGTGAATCAATCCAGCAGAACTGTCTCAGGGATATCTATTTCCTGATTGATATGTATTGTGTAGTTTCTTCAAAACAGCTGATGTATATTTCATATGTCTGTAGATTGTACTTGCAAAACTTCTTTTAAAAATTAAATATATTGGCCAAAACATTTTCTAACAAGGAATATTGCACTGCCTGTGAGAGAATCCAGGAGACAGAGCCTGTTGATATTAAAGGGAACTTGAGTGATATGACTCCAGAGAGAGCAGCATATAAGTATTCCATGGTAATCTCCTTTTCTTCTCCTTTCATAACTATGCCATTTATGTTTTAAGACAAATGATGACAATACTGGATCTAAAATATGCTTAATGCAGCTTTTCATCCCCTGCTGCTGGTACAGCAGAAAAAGCGAAGTTGTAGAACAGAATGTAACCAGTATGACATTTCACTCTTCTAGTGACAGAGTAGCTTGATCTTTTTTTTTTTTTTTCAAAGTTGGAAATATGTTCTATATTTAGATTATTTTTATTTACAAGTTTGGTCATATTCAGCATGCTCTTTTAATTCCTGTCACGTTGCTTTAATAGAGCTCTCACTGAGTGTTTGTTTTTTGGTTTTTTGTATATTTTTTTTTTTAAAGCCTAACCTGCAGTTTGCAGCAGCACCAGCTTCTTTTCACCATTCTGTTTACAGATGTCAAAAAAGGGAAAAGGAGCTGCTTCAGACTAACACCTTCCTAACTAGGTGTTCTGCTTTATTTGATCCCACAAACCATCCCCAGGGCACTCAACCATCTTTACCAAATGGAAAGATCAAAGAATTGTCAGGTTTCTTCTCTAGATAATCCTGTGCAGCATTGGCAATTACCCTTCATTTCAGATATAAATTCTGTAAAATGGGATTTTGAATTTAATATGCTGCTATGTTTTTAATTAGAATATCTGGCATGGAAAGAATTAGAAATGGCATTTGCTCTCCCATAACAAAGTCCTGTTGAAATGACTGGAAAGGTAATACTGAAAATTAAAGTAGTCCTATAAATATTTTTGCATATCATTTTCCCATCATGAGCTATCTTGACTCAGAAATAAAGAAAATAGATGGCCCCAACCCCTTGCAATTGAAGTGAAAAACACCCTGGAAAAAAAAAGTATGCTTTGTCCAGTACACTTGATTCCTTGTTGCAACACAAAAATTCACTGTTTCTGAGTGATGAGAGATTAAAAGTATTTTTCTCCTTTCTCCGTTGAATTAGTTAAAAGATGCATAGAAAACTTTGCATCTGAACCCTATACTGGAACATCTCTCTGATGAGGAAAGGCTGAGAGACCTGGGGCTGTTTAGTCTGAAGAAGAGAAGACCGAGAGGGGATCTTATTAATGTTTACAAATATCTGAAAGGTGGGTGTCAAGTAGAAGGGACCAGTCTCCTTTCAGTGATGCCCTGTATGAAGGGCAATGGACACAAACTGGAACACAGGAAGTTCCACCTCACCATGAGGAAAAACTTCTTTATCGTGAGGGTGACAGAGCCTGGAACAGGCTGCCCAGAGAGATGGTGGAGTCTCCTTCTCTAGAGACTTTCAAGACCGGCTTGGATCTGTTGCTGTGTGGCCCGCCCTGTGTGTTCCTGTGCTGGTAGGGGGGTTGGACACAATAATCTCCAGTGTTCCTTTCCAACCCCTACCTTTTTATGATTCTATAAATTGTCATTCAGGAACGTGCTTTTTTCTGATTTTTTTGTTTTGTTGTTCTGTGGATGCATATTTGCAAACTCTGACAATTTTAATATTCAGATGTATGTGTGACAGTTCAGGTGCAAGTGTGAAAAGTTGCGAGATTTCAGTTAAGCAGTGAACCGCTTTGGTTAACATGAGATGGAAAACAGTTTGTCTTGGCAATTGGCCCTGACACTCCTGCTGAGCAGAGTCCAGGGTATTTTGTTGCTCTTGAGTTTGTTTTGTTTTCTTCTAATAGGATGCCCATAAGAGAGAAATGTTCTGATGATGAGCAGGGGCTCAGCATGGTTTGATTTGTGCTATTCATCAAGGGGAGGCAGAGCCAAATTTATCTTGTATACAACAAATAACTGCTGTCAGACCTCAGATAAAATGTCTGAATTGAAGTTGATTGCTGGGAATAATTTTCTGAGAGAAAGTGATTTTCTTTCCTTGAACATACTTTGTGTCCTCGTGTTCTCAAACGCTAGCAGGCTAACTAAATTGTTTTGTGCTGATGATCTCTACGTTGTCTTTGTTGATCCTGGGTAGATATTTGATGCTGTTTCAGAGAGGTAATACTGGTGTATTGCATTATGAAACATAAACATAAGAGTATTAAAGCACTCACCTGAGTGGCCAGAGGTCAAGACACCCTAACTTCAAGAAGTTACATCTGAAAATTTGTGCCTTTTACATCAGTGGTATAATTTTACCATTCTGTTAGTTGAACTTATAATGCATCATATAAAAAAATTACTAAAAATGTCCCTGTCATATCTTTCAGCCATTATGCTTTGATATTGTAGGGAGAAAGAAATAGGAGAGGGAAGGAGACCTGAATTTTATTCACCTAAAAGTTAGTAAAATTCTTTAACAATATGAAAAGAAAGGATCATTGGCATCATCATGATTATTGTCTTTGAAGAATGCTAAAGTAGTCATATTTCTCTGTTTTTAATTCCCTCTCTTCCCCTTCTCTGAAGAGGTACTGTTCTCAGTCTGTCATGGTAGGGATTGCTGCTTTTGTAATAACATGCGTGCATCTATTCAGGTGTTTTGTGATTATTTTGGCCAGCTACTGGCCTTTGATTCAGGAGAAAAAAATTACAGAAGTGAAGGGATTATTTTCCAAAGTTAGGAATAGCAATGAATGTATACCCCAGCAAGCAAGGGTTTGTTGTTTTCTTTTTCCTTACAGGTTCCAAAGGCACAATGGCACCACAGCGCCTTTTATGTGCTTTCATATTGGTGGGAGATCTTTAGGTGACAGTAATATAGGGTTACTGTCAATGTTCGTATACTTTATTCAGCTCCATTTAAGCTTGATCTTACATATTTAAAATAGTATCAGAACCCAAACAAAATATATAAGTGTTATATCAGTGTAACAGGAAAGGAAAAAAATGCCAAGGAACTGACTGACAAATCTATTTAGGAATGAGGCAGAAAACTTTTTCTTTTTAGTATGGAAGCTCTGTGAAGGACGTGTTAACAAATCTGACAAGTTGTCATTGACAGTTCTCACTTTGCAGGACACAGAATAGACACTGTACTCACTTGTGGTACTATTTCTTGAGTGCAGGTATAAGAATCAACTGCATGGGAAGTGACACCAAGATTCTTGCATGTGTGGCAACCACTGACAGCGTATTCTGCACCTGCATTTAGGGGTGTCCTGATATTATTGGTACAAATGAGCTAAAGGATTTAGTAAATTAAGAATTAGATATTACAGTAACTTGGATTAATGATTCGATTACATGCAAACACTCCAGCTAACAGTTTTACTATAAGCTTTCTAAGATGTTAAAATACATTAACTACCTATTTAGTTTGAATATAGTGGTATCCATTATCTAAATCTAAAAGGCCAAAATCATTATTCTGTATAGTTTTAAAAGAGGCTAATAAAGACATGTTTACAGATACTTAATTCTTTAAATTTTTATGGGGTTTTAAATGTCCAAGACCTTTTCCATTAAAGTACTTCATAACAAATGAAATATTCAAAATAAAAACTTTTTAAAGTTCTAGTGAAACTTATTTGTTGTTGTTCTTTGAAATATGCTTCACAGGAAAATAAGAAGATTCATCTTGAATCATTATCTAAGACTTAGAAGTCAGAACTTTTGTCCTGACTCAGTAACCATTTGTAACATAAAAATTTAATTGATCAATTAATCCAATTCTGAATATCGTCTTTCTGGCAAATTTACAGACTATGTACCTGATCAGTCTCTTTATTTTGCAACATTTAATTCAGAATCCAAATCAAGCTAGGTTCTGTTAATCTTCACATGTTTTTACTGGTATACTTCACATTCTACTACAGAAAATTATGACCGTTTATCAGAAGGTAAAGTTATTTTTACAGTGACACGTGATTTGCAAAGTAACATAAAATCACTCAAGTTATAAACAAGTTGTCACCCATCTCTGACAAACTCCTCATTATGCACTTGATAATTGCAACCTTTAGTGCTTGCTCTCATTTCTAAAAACATTAAGTGCAGATTAAATCATGGCTATTTTGCCTACATTCTGGTAACCCTGGTTTTTGTTTTGTTGCTAATAGACTGGATAATGGGAAAGGATTGGTAAATCCTGTTAAACCTACTTAAAACTCCAAAATGAAATCTCCTAACTAAAAATATTTTCATCAAGTTTTGTTTTTGAACAAATTATTTGAACTGTATTCTTTGCCAGGCTTACTCTGGCACCAAATATGGAAATTGTGCCAACCATCTAATACAATGTGTGAGCTGTCAAGTTGGTAGACCTTCAGTTCTTCACATTATGGGTTACTGCAGGGTCTTATCAGAAGATCACATGTAGAAGTTACTTGCAAAATGTTACTGTATTAATAGATGTGTTTCTTATAGTAGTTTATACATGGAAAGACAAAGATAAAAAGTTAAAAATGTAAGGATTACAACTCTCTTACTTTTGTTTGGAAATAAGGATAGTTTTACCTAAACCAACCATCGCCAGGCTGTAGTGGCACTGGAGGATAATGAAGCTAGTTAACCAAAATGAAGTGATGACTTGACTGCCTGGGTTAATTAAGTGCAATTCCCTAATGAAGCAGTGTCTTTGGCACATTTGTTTGGCCATCATGCCAGGAGGTGATGCTGATCATTTATGCGAAACCAATCACATCGACTATGTGATCAAAGTACAACATAGGTCTTTAGATGTATCCCTTGGGAGCAATGAATGTACTGGGTGCACTTCATCTTGTTTTTTATGTAGTTTATCTTTGTTCATCTTGTAGCTGCTACCCAATTCCCTTTTGCAGAGCCAGTTGTCTTCTTCTGTACTTCTCCATTGGTTAGTACAATGAGGTATTACTCCGTGATGAGCTACACCACCATGTTCATGTAATCAACTGCAAGACTTTGTAGAGCAACATTTATTCTCAGTTCCCACACACCTAGCCCTTTGCAAATCATATTTTGTGAGACAGACTCTGGGCTCTCATTCGAATTGACATCCCAGTTCCATTCTGTTGCATTACAGAACTGTGGGCACCTGTGTCAAACAGCTGGAAAAGCTTTACCATTTCGGCAGCACTGTATACTGGTGCATGGTAGATAGCAACAGAGAAATGTGTGCAATGATGTAATATCTTCTCCTTACTTTGGATTTGTGCAAAGGAGGTTTCAAACAGAATTTTAGTTTCTTTGCATTCGCTTTAATAAGAAAGGTTTTTTCAACAAAAACTCCAAGCTTCTATTTCTGAAAATAAAGCTTCCCGTTTTTCAGTGATATGTGGACCTAAATTTGAACTCAGTAGAATTACCATTTTTTTTCTAATGCTAGCTTGTTCTTGTGCACAATGTTCAATTTTTAAAATAAAACCACTGTGATCAAATACTTAAAGGATACCTTAATATTTCAGTAACTTTCTGTAATAAAACTATTTTTTCTTTCCTCTCTCAGAACAAAAGCCTCAAAAACAAGCTCTTGTCTGGAAACAAGCTTTGTGGTATTCATGCAGAAGAGGTAAGTAAGGTTTTTCACTATTCTAAATCTTACATACTCAAAAGAAGCTTGCATCAAGTTCTTCTGTACTGCACTTCTGGTATAGACTATATATTACATGTGTATTGTGAGTGTTCCTAAAACACTCTCATCTCTTTATGTGACTTCACTAGAAGCAACTCAAATATATTAGAAGGTGAGCTAAAGAATCAAGCTTTAGACAAAATAAAATTTGGGCGTGCTTATGAGAAGTATATATAACTTAGATGTATATTATAAATCTATAGAGTATATAAAACACTAAGACAGGAATAACCAGATTTCTTTTTTTTTTTTTTCCTTAAATTACCTTACGGAGACAGGAAAGATTTATTATTGTTGATTCCTAGAATGTTTCATTTTTTTCAAGAAAAAAAGGATCGCTTTGTGAAATAGAGGGAAAGAAAGCTCTCCTCTACTGAAGAGTGAGCTAGCAAAGATAGTGAATGATAAAAAAGGGCTATTTTTTTTCAAATACATAAATATACAAATAACTGCATTCATCTGAACACTTCCTTTAGCTATGTAACTTTTAATGAAAGACAATGCTACTGTATATGAATCTGGTTTACTTGTTTACATGATTTTAGGCATGTTTATTTGCACATATAATTTCTGTAGAAGTCACTGTACCTTGTCAGAATGAAGCAGAAGCGTAATGCTTTTCCTCTTCGTTAAAATTTTCATAATAATGGTCAAACGTGTTTTCTTTATTAAAGACTCTACCTTTTAACTTAGAAGTCAAACCTTATGAGATAAAAGTAGTGGGTTTTATTTATTTTTATTTATGTTAGCTATTTAGCCTACTGAAGATCTGCAACCACTCTTTCTGAGAAATCCTCAACGGTGGAAAATAATGGGGTTTTGGGATAATTGTTTCTTGCTTGTCAAAATCTATATTTTCTTTCTATACTGTTGCTTTCAAGCGTGCCACACTGTGTGAATACAAATACATTTTCTTCCCATGTTTGCTGCTTAAAAAATTGGCAGTGTGTGCAACATAGCTTTCTGTTTTCTCCTCTTTTTCAAGTTTGTTTTTCCTAGCTGCATAACATCTTGAATGTTTGGTAATTAACTTGAAGATCTTCTCCTTGATTATGTCTCCTTTAATATTTGCAACATAAATGTCTTTAAATCTAAGGGCAAAATGTAAGATTAAATTAAATTTATTGTAGTGTGACAAGCCTGACTGTCAGAGAATTTCAGAAAACTAAACCTAAGCTAACTAACACTCAAGTCAACAGATTGTGAGTGTATTTTAAACCTTAAGGACTTTTTAATCGTACTGGCAAATTTCTGTCTAAGTGGGTTAGTGTCATTAGTACAAGCAAAGATGCTACAGAAGCATCCTGGTTTTGTTGTTGTTTTGCTAGTTAGGTTGTGGCAGACAGAAAAATGCAGCATATTTTCTACTCTTTGATTAAGCACTATACTCACCAAGCATAATAACTGTGTGAAATCAGTATCCTTTTAGTTATTAGATCAAATACCCTTTGTGGATAGAATTGCCTACCAGGAAGCTCCGGTGTCATTCTGCTCTCAGGCTCCATGCAGACAGTTTTAGTGAGCCATGTGATTCCTTCTAGTCCAGTTGCATAGATGGGACCATGCTTGTGGCCCTGCATGGTTTACATGGCTGGGTTTTTGTCTCCTGAGAATTCAGAGCCCTGGAGAGAGGAAGGCAGAGTGGTCCAGGACATGGAAACGAGACATGCCAGGAAAATACTTCCAGATGCTATGCTGTGGTTTAGCGATTGCTATCCAACTTGTGTCTAATGAATTGTGTCTTATCTGGTTGGCTTCACTAAAAGGTATTGGTTTTGTAACTCCTCCCCCTAGAAGCACAGAAAAAGTAAATTTAATCACAAAGAAATACAGGTCATATATGTGCTTTTGAATCACATTACACACTGAATACATTTAGCTTTAATTTCATCACAAGGTTTGTGATTTATCAAATAAGTAATACCTGAATTATAGCTTAAATTCCTCTATAGCCATTTTGGATGTCTTGTATGTCACAGAGACTGTATATTTTCTTAAGTACAACTCTTAACCAACTTTAATTGGTCTTAGGTTTTCTCGTTGGACTTTAGTTGATGTGGAATACATTACATAGCTCTACTGATTCCATTGTCCAGGTCTGAGGATAGTGCTATTGGCGTGTTCTACTGTGTAGCAGATATACATACAGAAGAAAGAATGGAACTGAATGGAACTGAACTTATCTGGCTATGTTTCAGATTTATGGAATACAATAACCAATTTTGCCTTACTTCTTAAATATTTAAATATTTAAAGCAGGTTCTAAAATACTCCCCTTGGCATGCCTTCTGCAAACCCAGTGTCCCTGGAGCCTGGAGGCGTGGCTCTCTGAACTCGAACCCTAACCCTAATGGCAGAATGTGTCTGATGTCCCAGCATGATGGGTGGCCCATTTGAGAAAGGAAGATGTAGAGGGAGCAGTGTTGCTGCAGTGCTGTGCTGCCGTTGTTATATCTTTTGCAGCCCCAGTCCCTTGAGATGAAGGCTTTGTGGCTCTCTGAACTCAAACTCTAGCCATAACCTGAACAGAGGTCTGTGGCTGATATCCCAACACAAATTTTAGATAAAACCTTAATTTTATATTTAAATTCATTCATCCTTCCCAAAATTCTGTCACTGAATTTGACTGCACCAATTGGAAAGACATCAAATCTTCCTAAAAGCTTCAGTTGTATAAGATATACTACCATCTCCAATATGATGTACAGTTTGAGTAAATGTAGAATAGACTTTTAATCCATTCCAAGGAGTTCTAAATATTTGTCATTAACTGATCCAAGAAAAGTTATTGAATATCAGTCAAGACTGTGGATTTTATGACAAATAAATTATTATTTTGACAAGAGTCATAGACAAAGGGTGAAATAATGTTCCTTGGATAGTTGGATCTAATATGAGAAAAAATAGTGTTATACTTTAAATAAATAAAAGAATGTATAGACCATTACTTAAAATTATTTCAAGGATAAATTTAATAATATTTAAAGTATCTATCAGCCTAAGCTGATATAAATTAGCATAACTGTACCTATTTTAGAGGACATGGTCACGAACTGAGAACCTAGTTCATTAGGATACCACCTGGGACTTCACGGTCATTATGAAGAAGAAACTGTGCAATGCTATGGCATCTTTTTCCCTCTAAGAAAAATCAGATTTTATACATTGAAGGTGATACCTTTAATACTTTTCGTGAAGCATAACTAATAACAACTCATGTCCAAATCTGTAAGCAAAACAGCTATTTGTAGCAGTATTAACTCGTGTATGTGCTTCAGGTGAGTGCCATTTCACATTTCCCTTGATGTTTTTGCCTGGTTTAGATATGCTACCATGGAAAAGCAATTGACATTGATTCTGGTTATTTTTCTGCATTTTAAAGCTGATCTAGTTTCTGATGTTGTCAGAACTTGTTACCTTTTTTTCTGATCTTAAAAGTAAATACTTAAAATACTCCCAACCTGGTTTTATTATTCTCACTTTCAGTCAAAAAAGATCCAAGCCCAGCTGAAAGAGCTTCGTTATGGGAAAAAGGATTTGATTTTTAAGGTAAGTTTTATTTCACTGTAGTTAGCTAAAGTATTAGAGTTAACATAGTATTGATGTAATCTAGGAGTACAATAGCTGCCTTTATTACTGTAGTTTTAAGGAGTCATTTCCTTCTCACCATACTGAAAAGTGCTCAAAGCACCAGAGAGACACATAATGCCATAATGCAATTTCAGAAATATCCTATTTTGGTTTCTTTTGTTTTTCACAAACCACTGTAACAGGGACAGTGCTTTTTATTAAATTGCTTTCTGGGACAAGGAAGAGAAGATTCAAAGCCTAAAAAGTTGTCTGGTGTCTTTGTTTTTAAATATACAAAAGCAGTGGCAAGTATTTAGTTTGTGAATATCTGTATTTACATGCTCACATAAAGCAATGTTCTTGTTTCCTGCAGGTGACCAAAACCTATTCCCCTATTCCATAGATTCTGTAACATATTTTTTATCTTTCTAACTAAACAATAGAATAATTTACAGCTGCTTCTTTGGGGGGATTTTTTTTGGTTGTTTTCTTTTTCTTCTTTGATTAACAGTCTTTCATGGCAATGTTAAGTTTTGTTAACACTTGAAGCAAATGTTTGTGATAAGCTTGAGCAATGGAATGTTCCTTAGGTCCCTGGATCCAAATACCTGCTATATGGTTGAAACATTTTAACCAAAACTGAAGCTTTACTAAAAACCAAACAAATAAACACACGCACACACACAGAAAGGGAATGTCTGTGGCTTATACAATCCTTATGACTAGCCAGTCTAGTTAGCACGTTTATTAAAAAAAAATTAAAAAAAAAAAAAAAAAAAAGAAGAAGAAGAAGAAAAGGGGAGGACAAAACACAGAATTTTGCTGAAGGGCATGAAGTCCTTGCTAATACAGAAAGAAGTTAATCCCTGTAAAGGAAGTAAAGAGATTCAGGTCACCTGACTGGAGGCTGCTAATTGAGTCATGCTTTTATTCCTGGCATAAACGATGAAGACAAGTAGTGATCTTCAAAGTGACTAGAGCTAGAAATTCTTACAAAGTAATTCATCTCAATAGGAGATCCAAATTGCCTTCTGGAAGTATTTAACTGTCACTACTGTCTCTCTGTTGTATGCATAGTACTGTAAAGGTGGAATAATGTAAGCCATTTAAAATACACAGTGTGATTTGATTTTTTTCTTTTTTTACTTTTTTTTTTTATGCACAGGTTAATTCCACTTTTTTTTTGGTAACATTTATTTCTTGCTATCATAAGACCCAAAGCAGTTGGATAGATCTAGAGATAAAAATTAGGCATAATAAACACCTAGGCAGTTAAATTTTAACAACAGCTAGCGTTAACAAAAATAACAGTTTGGAGATAATTGACACTTTGAAGAAAAGATTATAACTTCTAATCTTGCCTGGGTGTGAAAGCTTTTTTTTCTGTGTCTGAAGCAGGATTGTTCAGTACTACTATCTATTTGTTGCTTTCATTTCACTAATATGCTGTGATCCCAAAAAGGGATCTGAGTTATGCTTAGTAATACTTAGCAAGGGAACACTTGTTAAGTGCTGAAAACAGCTTACAGAAGAGGAGAAGGGAAACACAAGCATGAAGTGAACAAAGGGGAAAGATTGTGAGGGAATTCACTGGCATACAGCAAATGAAATCCAAACTTGACAGAAGTTGAAATTTGCTTCATATTATACTGAGAAAAATAAGGAGTGATAAATAAAAAATTTTCAGTGAAGCTGCTTAATTTTATAACTGCCTTTCTAAGTAGGTACTTACTAGTTCTGAATAAGTCCGCTTTTAGTTACAGTAATTTAATTATGGTCCTAAACCCCTAACTCAGTTAAGTACTCTTAAGTTTAAATGCTTTGTTAAAGTGAGGTCTCCATTTTTTTCGGGTATTCATAACCACTTCTTTTAAAATTACTCCTCCTTCAATAACTGTCTTCCCATCGTTTGCATAGATTGTCCTAGAAGTCACATGGTTTACTAAGTAGAGAAGAATTAAAACTAACTTTGTTTTTTTGTCCATGAAATGCAGACATATGTATAATAGGAATATGGCATTAGGAAAAATAAATATAGCTATAACATTCACTATCAGTTGTCTTTTCCCACTCAGTGGACAACAAGGGACATTAATCTTTGTGATCCCCTGAAAGAAGCTGTCCCTGCACGGCAGGGTGGCCAGAGTGGCAGAGTCACGACAATGACTCAAGGAACAGCAGCAAAAAAAATGTATTGGGTCTCCCTAATGAAACAATCAACAAATGGTACAGATAAAGGTGTTATTTTCGTAGGTGATTATTTTACAGAGCGACTAAATTTCGAGGAAAAGGAATAACTAGTCAGCGATGTGAAAATCATTGTAAACCATGCACTTGCTATGGAAAATAGAGTCAAAGACAAGTAAAACTATGTGAAATTGGTTTTATATCATATTGACTGGATGTTGTAAATATTTATATCATTTCTTTCTCTAAAGTAAAATTCATGTCACCATATGTGTTTTCCTCCTTATTAGCAGCAGTCAATTACATGCCACTGTAAACCTATTTCCCAGAGTTGCAAAGTATTTATTTCTGAAATGCAAACTATGAGATTCTGCATTCCCTATGGAGATAGAGGTGAAAATGATTAAAGAAAAACAAAACAACCAAACCCAACAACAAACCAAAAACAAACAAACAAAACCCACGTGCAACAACAAACACAAAACAACAAAAAAAACCCAAACAAGCACAAAAACCCAAACCAAACCAAAACAACAGGAAAAAACCCCAAAGACCTGATTTAGCAGATAAATTGTGTGAAACATTAAAATTGTTGTCTGGACTTGAAATAATTGATTATATAATTTTAATTTTGTGATAACCTTTTAAAAAAGTGTTTTGTGTGTTTGAACATATATGAAGACACAAAAGTTTCAGGTTTCAGTACAATTCTAACTATTTATATACAGTTGGTGGTCAGGCTTAACCAGCCATTTCATAAAGGTACATTAACTTCACCCAAGATTTCCACATGCCTATATTAAAATTCTTATCAACCACAGACTTCAGCTGACTTTTCATTTTTGAAAAATGTGTCCAGGCAACATATTTTAAATGATTCTTCATTGTATTCAAAGTACCATGAAACTATTCCTTTCCTTACAGAAAGCTTTTTAAAAAAGCAACATTGTTTTCCTTAAATTCCATTTATACATTGATTTATTTATTAAAAAAAAAAAAAAAAAAAAAGCTCTTATCATTGTTGTTCCTTTTACATTGCCCTGTTATTCTAAATGTAAGTTCTGGAGCTCAGCATTAAAAGGAGATATGACAAAACTGAGGATGGTTTCCTATGGGCCTGTCATATCAACTTCCCTCAGAGAACACTGCAACTCATCTCACTTTCAGACAGGGTCAGTAGGCTATGGTGTGTTTATTCATTCATTGTGTTTCCACAGCATCTGGATCGTCTATAACCTCCCTTGGGAAATATAGCAACGCTGCTTAGGTAAAACAAAACAGATCAAGAAACCTATTATAAAATAGCAGTTATAGACATAAATGTACTGAAAAATATTAGAGGTTTTTATTATTTTATTTTAAAAAATCTGAAACCAGTGACTTCATTAGAGATAGGAAGTTCTATAAGCTACAGGCTGATTTCAACCCATTTCATAACAACTGAATAGAATCTAGAAAAGGAGGCTTATCACTTATCACAGTTAATGTATAGCATTTTTAAACATATTGTTCTGAGGGAATAGCTATCAATGACTTCTAATAAGAAAATGTTCTCTAAAAAGTTTCCCTTGACTTTGACAGAAATGACAAATGAATGAGTAGAAAGTAAGCAGCAAACTGAACCTCCTTTTAGTTGTATTTTTATTTTATGATGTTTTCTATGTTATAAAAATAACCTCATTGGTCTACTGTGGCTTGTATATTATTATTCTTTGATGATTTTATTAGCAAAAATGAGGGATTATTTTGGTTTGACTTTATTCTAAAGGCCTTTCCTTTTCTTATGAACGATGAAGATGGAATGAAAAGTGCCCACAATACAAGAGATGATGTAGTGAAAAGTCTGGTCTTTTCCCTTAAAATACATAAATAAGAAAAGTTACTTAGTGTTTACTGAGATAAAAAAAAAAATCATATACGTATGTGGCAATCCCATCAGCACTGGTTCAGTTCTGGGAAAAGCTGTTTTCTTAGGAGGCTATGGATTTCATTAATGTTTGAAGCTGTTATATGAAGATTATTCTTCTTACCTCTGGATTTCTAGAATGTGATAATTTTACAGAATTCAATTTTTGCTGTTTTGGGAGTAATAGGATTGAAAATGAACTTTGTGCCGGGGGATTTTTTTTTTTTTTCTGATGAATCTGTCAGGCTGCATCGTGAGGCGGATGACTGATGAGCTTGGCTGTGCAGGGTTTTATGGGTTAGTATGCCATGAGTGAGAACTGATGTTTTCTTTGACCTCTAAGATAAGAGATTGACGAATCTTTCTTGAGGTATTTCTATTTCATAGTATTATGAGTGTTGGACTTAGTCTTCATGGTTTAGGTTCCCTATAGTTCTTGGTACATGTTGTAGCTCAGTCTTAGAAACAGCTGTTTTTATTGCAACTGAGAGCACTCGTGATGCTTTTCATTATAAAGACTTTGTCTTTGGGATTTTTTTTTTCCACTTGATCAAGTCATTATGTTTGTACTTTTAGATATCTAGTTGGATGTTGACCACTGGATGTATGAATTTAGTTTTCAGGTTATCAATTTTCTGTGAGTAGATCTGGATACTTATTGGATGTAAAAAATGCTTTAAGACAGGATATTACTGAGTTGTTTTTCCCAGTAGAATGTGAGACCCCTGGGAGAGACAGGAAATTGAAACTTCCTTGGTTGATTTTGGTAAAATACATTACGGCTGCTGTATAAATGCCTGTAGCTGATGTTTGGAGGGTGAGAGGTGCCTCGATTACTTTTCAAATATCTGTCTTGTGGAGATAACAGGATAAGGAGGGACCATCTCCTCATCTTCTGCTGCATTGTCTTTTATCACTGTATGGTGAGTACTTCATGAAGTACTCCATGAAGTATAATATGTACTTCATGTTTCCATGAAGTACAAGTTGGTTTGGTGTTTTTTTCTTTGGTTTGGGGTTTTTTTGTTTGTTTTGGTAGTTGTAATTCTTTTGTAGTAGGTCGGTTTTGGTTTTCCTGAGTGGTAGTATGGTGTATTTTCACAATCTTGACAAAAATCTATGTAGAAAGTCTTGTCTAGGTGACGTGTGTTTTGCTAGTAGATGTCACTGTTTATCTTTGCATTTTTTTGTTGGTGCATATTTTCATTTCAAATACCATATTTTAGCATTTTGTATGTTATTGCTATGATTTAAATAACATTAGTAATGTTAATATTAGCACATTATGTTAGCAACACTGGAGGGACCTGAAGATACAGACAGAATTGGCTGCTGAAAAATACTTACAGTCTCTTTCCTTATGTATTTCCCAGTAAGGACATTGGATAATGTATTAACATCAATATCCTTATTGAAATAAATCTCCTTCTACTATTGTATTGTTTTTTATGGTTTCATGCAGTTTTGGAAATTACAGGTTTGTGAAATGTGAATGTTTTTTCAGTACTTAGTAATCCAGATCTATTAGTTTATTGTTCGTACATGTCTTACAACAGAGTTTTGAGCATGAAAAATTGTAACTTTTTTAATTAACTGAAAATTCCAATTTTGAAAGTTTCTATGTGACCCTGAGGATGTCACCTTAAGGATATGGACTTGCATTAGACAGTAATGCAGTCTTAAATAGCCAGTCTGAGTTACTGTGTGAGACAGGGCTAGTCAACAGTATGAGACAAGGTGACTTAAATCTAGCAGCAGCAGCTTCACATTTAACTGACAGCTTACAGCTATTCAATCAACTTACAGACCTGGTCCAACTCCTGCTAAAATGAGGAGAGGCTTACTATTAATACCAAATTGAAATTGACTGGGATTTTGACAGACATTTTCCAAATAGTTTAATAACAATAATGATTTTGAGTGTGCCCAGTAGGGTTGAAAAATTTAAAAACTTTGTCACGTCAAGTATTGAAAAGCTCTAAACTGCCCAAAGATGAGACTGAAAAAGAAGACTGAGGGAAAGACATATAGGAAGCTGAAAGATGAGTCAGAGCCTTGTCTCGTGTAAACTCATAGCAGGAAAAAGAGGGAATGCTTTCTATGAATATTATGGATCTGGATCTGCACGTGCTATCTGTGAAAACAGGGCAAGATGTTGTACGAGTAATGTCAATGCCAGAAGTACACTTTGAGAGCAACTGTTTTGGCACAATCATTTTTTTCTTAAACATTTAATTTTCTGCAGTGGTAGGTGTTGTAGAAATTGCCAAGAAAAAAGTGTTTTTCTGAAATGCTAGAACCGAAGACATTTTATGCTGAGGATATTGGGACAAGATGTGCTGTCAACCTGCATGCACTAATGAGGGAGGGAATGGTCAGGCACAAACATGACAAACTATGCAAACAAAGAGCAGGCACCAGCTATGGTACCCATGCTTGTTGGTTTTCCCTGGAACCAGAGAGGCCAGAGGTGATGTCCAGGGCAGCAGGTCCTTGGTGGCACCTGGCACACATTGAAATCCAAAACTAGCTGCTCTCCGGGCCCATAGGTTCCTTGATGAACCATGCTATGGGGTGATACTTGGGAGGTCACTCGGCTGCAAGCAATCAGTAGCTGGAGCACACTGACATCTATGTCCCAAATTGTGTGTGCTTCTTAGCAGATGCAATTTTGAATACTTTAGTATTTGTTCCAAATCAGACAGAAACAAAAATATGATAATTCTGCATCACTTAGTCTCCCACTTTCCTGATCCTGTTTTCTGGGGTATTGCTGACAGCAAATTCAGAGCAATCTACATGATGATCTGCAGCACAAAGTTCTCAAATACAATAAATTTAACCTGCATTTTGGAAGGATATTTTAAATTTCTGTATTAGTTACTGTTGGCTGATTTGGAGGCACTTTTCAATAATGAATATGCTGGTGTTAATGAATACCATGTTGGATGTTTTATGTTTTACGTTATTCATCAGCTATGAATATGAGATAATAGTTTTGAAATGGAAAGCTGTAAGAAGTTATGTCTTGACAAACACTTTTAAGCTAAGTGATATTGCCAGAAATACTAGTTCTGTTTTCTCTGGTTTGTGTTTTCCTGGATGAATTATACTCCTGACTGGAATGGTCAAATCTTAAAAAGAAGCACCAAAATCAAAAAACTGAAGCTTTGGGGAAGATGTGAATTAATCCTTTCTCATGAAAAGAGGAAGTAGAAGTTTCAGTGCACTACTGACAGAGCTGTAGAGTATTCTGGCATGCCTAACATGAACTTTAAAATCCCTACCCCCTCAGTGTTTATTCTCTTACTGCTAAAATAAGCAATACAATTGTTTAGAGGAGTGACTTAGAAAAGAAAGAGCAGCAGGTTTTAATCTCGTGGATCAGTCATCCATTGGGAGTATCATCTAACTGGTGCTAAAACCTAAGGTGCTCTGGCCTGATCTGAAGGGAGGAACATCCCCCATGGGAGACAAAAATACAGACCAGGCACAAAGGTGAGTGATGAAGTTCTTCATGTGCGTCCTCTAAGTGTGTTAACGCAGAGAAAGTTATTTTCCTTTAGTTAAAGGCTGAGTATTTTACTCAGACTGCAGCAAACTGCTGTTTCACTTTCATTATAATGAGTTTTATTTGAAGGAATGGCATTGAGGGTTGGGGAAGGAAAAGCGAAATTTCAGCTAATAACAAAACACAAAGGTCTTCTTTCCTCCCCCACCCCCCCCCCCCTTTTTAATGTACACCCAAAATAGTCACAAAGAAGTGATAAAAGTATTGTGGTAGTAATGAGCATTAAGAAAATGTACAAGCTCTGACACTTTGCAGAAATTATGTTTTTAACTGACTTTACTTCTTATTGTACGTGCTTGAAATATAATGCAGATGTTGCAGAACATCTGGTTTTTGCTGCTTGTCTGATTAAATGGAATAACTGCCAAAAATTGTTATTCTTTGTTGCATTTAACACCTTGTGCTGCGATACAAATATTGCTTACAGAATAAGTATGATAATATTACCAAAAATAAGAATGGGGCTTGATAAAGGATGCATTCAGAAAGACTTTAATAAGATACATAAACCTGTCATTTGGAAGAGTACATAAGACCAGAAACTGAAAATATTTTCCTTGATGTGAGCAGTGATATTACAATATATTCATTCTTAATAATGGCAGGCAGCAATTAAAGAAATTAAACACTTTTTCTCTAACTTGATTTTTGATACAGCTGCTGTTTTGTTGAACACAATGTATTATATAGCAGCAGACATTCCCCTGCAAGGGAAGGAGCAGTGGTCACCTGTAACCACCATTACCTGCTTTCTCTCAGCTGCCCAGTATTTCAGAAACCTACATAATGCATGTGTTGAAGGAAAGCAGACACACTGAAATTCATAACTTGAGTTTTGGTATTCCACTGATTTAAATTACAACACAGATGGTGCTGAATGGAGAAATTGTGTAGTTGTCTGGCCTGCACCGTGTGGCAATCCATCATCTTTGGTGTGTTTCTAATCCTTTAGCAAAACACACCATCAGAGATGCCATCCTGGCATATCACTTATCAAGTAAATGTTATTTTTTATCATTTTCTTTCAATATCAATTCAAATTATTTAATGCTATATATACTGTTGTTTGGTTGTTTTTTGGTTTGTTTTTTTTTCTCTCAAATCTTTTTTCTCATTAATTGAAAATGTATTAATTTGTATAACTACTTTTAAAATAGTTTTATATGTAGCAATAATTAAAAATAGAATGTTGTGAGAAATTACTTGGTCTAGTTGCAGTATCTAATCAGAACTGTCTATATGCCAGATAGAGCCAAGCTTAATGTTCAGTCTTTCAAATATTGGCTAGGACCATGCTTATTGTAAGTAATAGTATGTACTATATTTAGTAACAAATGTAAATGTTACTGAACTCTAGAAAAATTGCACTTTGTTAGTAACTTTTATCTGAAGTCAGCAATAAGTGCAGTTAAATTTTGCAAATTATGATGAAATGGGTATGATGTGTGTTGTGTGTGTGCAATAGTGAACTGATATCAGGTGTAAGGGTTGTGATGCAGTGGAAATTGGACTGCATTCACAAGATACCTTCCCACATGTAAGCAAGCAGGTGACTTCTGCTTTGAAGCAAGAATTGTACATGGTTTTGACTAATGAAACTGTGGCTGCTTTGATAAATCCACAGATAGATGACTAATCCTGTTTTAAAATGCAACTAGTTTTTTGCTTGACCCAGGAACTGAAAATACCAGGCTTTTACCATTTTTTTCAGCCAGTGTAGGCTATGCCTAATGCTAATAAACATAACTTAGGGTATCTGCTGAGGACTATGGGCTAGTTGGAATTATAGTCATTGTCCTAAAACAGAGACCAAGTTCTCAGTTCTCAATTCTAAATACTTCATAGCATGGAATTACTTGTACTACTGACATGGATATTAGAGTAAGCCTGCATTCACATAAATGGAGCAGATTGAGCCCAGTTCCACATAAAAATACAGTTTTTCTCAGTGGGGAAAAAAAATAAAAATCCCTTGAGGCTTGGTCTTTTTGCAAGCAATTCTGACCCAATTCATATATATTACTTGTACAATTTATATCCTTTCCTCTCTTACAGGCACTGCATGAAAAATTATGGGGGAAAAAAATTCATTGTAGATTGCATCAGCTTTTTCTTCTTTATTCCCACAGGCACAACAGCTAACAGATCTGGAGCAAAAACTAGCAGTTGCAAAAGATGAATTGGAAAAGGCAGCCCTTGACAAAGTAAGAAGTGTAGTGTAATGTAACATGTTTATCTCTATCAGCTATGTGTGTTTCAGTGTAATTTGATAAAAACAAATCAAAGTCCTGCAATGATTTAGATGCATGCTTAATTTCATGTACCTGGAAGTTATATTACTGAAATCACTGGAACTAATTATGATGTATAAAGATAAGCACAGCAGCAAAGTTATTTGAAGTGAGGGCAATCAAATTAGAAACATTTCAAATACCCCCAGAAAGCCAAATGCTATGATTCTTTATGTGCAAAAGTACACTAAAGAGAATACACCTGTAATCAGTACGACTTTTATTTGTGGTTTAGTCAAGAGTTCCAAGAAGGATGCAGTATAGCAATGAGTCAGTTTCTTCTTAGGGTAGGACTGATGTGACAGAGCCAACTCCTCTGTGGGCAGTGACTCATGTCACATGGGGAATCCCAGGAAGGGGCTGAGCGGGACACATTTACTCGTGTCAGCTGTGCAACAGAGGAACTTCATTCTAGATTTAGGGCAGCTGGGGAGAAAATATGATGCAACAGAGAAGCAGTTCATCGGAAAGGACAAAAATGCAATAGACTAGCAATACACTTCAAGACGCTATTTGCTTTTATAGTATTTTCAGATTCCACTAGACCAAAAAATTATTCTCCTTGCACTAAAACCATTTTTACTTAATCTTCAATACTGCAATCCCTGAAATCATCCTCTTCAGTGAAGATTTGCATCTAGTATTGCAAAATGTCATCTGTGTAGACAATGCTCACTGCTTACATATTGAAACCTCTGTGTAACATCTGGTGATATATCCTGTCTTTCTTGGTAGGATGCTGAGCTGAAATGCTTCACATTCTGATTTAATAATGAAGCATGTTCCTTCTTAGCTTGTATTACACTCACAGATGTGGTCTCCCACTAGTGCCAAAATACCTGTGGCAATGGCAAGAGAGCAATCCTTACTGTAAATACCTTCTAAATGCAGTTGTTCATTATAATGCAGACAGTTGTGAAGGAGAAAGCAAAGAACATTTGACATCAGGAACTTTTAATGAGAATGCTATTAAGGGATTCTGACTGCAAATTAAAATGGGATTTGCAGCACACCCAACTGACTTCTCTGACCCTCTGTTTCTTTCCTATTAAATACTGTAGAATTTTAATTTAGGGCTGAGTTATGGTTCTGTAGGCTTACCAGAAGCCCAATGTCACAATGTCATCATCTTGCAAATCATCACTAAGAGAATCTTCAAATGGTGTCATTGATTACAAGCTACGAAAGTACTGTTGGAAATGGCAAGCAGGAGTTAAAAAAGCAGTTCAAATGAAGGAAAACCACAAAATTCACGCCGGTGAGACTTGAGAGACAGTTTTATGAGGCTAGAAATACCCATGTTTGACTAATTCTAACTGCAGAGTAATAAGACCATTTAACTTGCACTTAACTTTTCTCCTGGTTAAGAGCTTTTCTGTGTGAGCTATGGACTGAAAAGAGTTGGAGATAGTCAATGGTTCATCCATGTCTTCAGTGAAGACATAACCTTAACTGTTTTGACAATGTTAGCACACATAGCTTCTGATAAAAGAATGGAAGTAATATATAGAGCAATGTGTATTTTTGGAACATGAGCTCTATTTAAAATGAGTAATGAAGTTATTGAATCTCAAACTGTGCTATAAATAGGCATTAATTTGTAATTTTCCTTTGGGAGAGTATCAGACTTTTCTATTAAATATTAGTTTGTGCTGACAGCAGACTTACTGGCTCTCATAAGTCTATTTACACTACAGCACTTTTCTAGCTCCCATGATGGAGCCTTGGAAGACTGACAAATTTTAAATTACCACAGCCCAAATTATTCTATATTAATTCAACCACATGACAAGAGTATAAACAATTCTGGGAAATCTGAAGACATGTGTCATATATTGGCAGTATTTTGACCAGCAAGCAGCCGATTTTGACCACAGTCACATCTACGCAAGGTTATTGAGAACTTTGTCAAATGATATCCCTGATTCCATTAGTGTTCCCTTAAGTTGTGCTCTTGTGCTGCCCATTTATACATGTCCTGTCAACAAAGTCTAAATTGAATTTTGCTACCCACAGAATGAAAACAAAATGAGCTATTTTGCTTTTACCTTTGGAATGGCAAAATAGCTGGTTGTGGCCAAGGCAGAACCATCACTGGATGACAGGGGTGGGAGATGAGAGGATGAGAAAATATCCAGAGGGATTTAGGGTGAGAGGAGTGTGTTTCCAGATCCCTGTGATTTGCAGGGAGCACTGGAGTCAGGTAGTGCTATAATGGCTGAGTCCGTATCTTCAGGCAAAATTAGACAGTCTGTTACATCTGTCAGTTTGGTGTCTCAGCTTATTTTGACTATGTCAAATGGTGATTTATGTTCTCTCTGCAGTCACTTCTTGAAAAGGTAGGGGAAAAGGCATACTACATGAAAAGAAGTATGCTAAGATCTTCTGTTGTCAATTAGAAATTAAAAGATCCCCAAGTCAGATGGATAAAGTAATCCTTCCGCTTTTACCCTGCCATTAGGTCAGAAACATATCAGTCTAACTCAAGGTTCATACATTTTAATAAGTAATTCATACAAAGTGCTGTCCTCTTTGATGGTAATCTAGGCTTCCTCCTCACTGCACACATCTTAAGGGAAAAACATTCCATTTTGTCTGTTTGCAGACAAACCAAACTCTAGTATATCTCCTATTTCTTTGATTTTCCTTAGTGTGCTGTGCGTTAATAGTCTTTTTATGGTTGTCTTTCATCCTACCATTGAAATGTACCCTACTAATTTTTTTGTGTTTATTTTTAAAGAAACGTTTAGATTTTTCATTACAAGAAACATTCCCTGGTTCCAGATGAGGGAAATTTATCTAATGTAAAAGATGGAATCTAAAGATGGCTTCTAAAAAGTATTTGTTTAGCAAATAAGCTAAACCAAGGTGGTGTGTGCCAAATGCCATTGTTTAGGATTTATATAACTGTGAAATAATTTTAGATTGTATATGTAATATTACACATATATAGTATGTAGTGTGTAATGTTATTTATACATATATTTTCAATCAACTTTTGCCATGTTGTACCTTGGTTGATGTATCTTCAAAGAAATCTTTGTAATTTAACATATGCTGATGTAACCTGTATTTATAGGTGCATTCTTTGAGTAAAGAATAAGAGCAAGATTTTTTTCAGTTGTTTTTTTTTGTTGCTGGTTTTGTTTGTTTGTTTTTTGTTAAGGCCAAATGCTACCTAACTCCCTCTGAAATTAATGTAAGTATGTTAACTTAATATCTAGTAATTGACTCTAAGTGTCTTGCTGTGGTGGAGTAAAGGTTAAAAATGAGATATCCTCAGTGCCATAGTTACCTCACTGTCTTTACTGTCTCAGTTTATTTCAATGATAGACATACTGCTATTTTCATCAACACATCTATTCGTATTTCTGTGAGTAAAATAGCTGTTGTCTAACACAAGTTGAAAGCGATTTAACACTTAGAAGTTTTAGTTCAGCTTGATGGACAGTAATGGGTCTGCACAATTATATTCTTAACAGATAAAAAGACCTATGGATTGTTTACTATGCATTGCAGCAGCATAATATGCTCATGAGGGAAGCCATCTTTGTTGGATTAAAATCAATCATTATAACCTGTGGAAAAAGACAAATTATTCTCAACTTCATAAACAAAATTCCGTATAAACTCTGCATCTTTTCAATACTTGTGGACATTTACTTCTCTGTAACTATTATATATGAAAGTCTGAACATTTAATGATATCTTGTAGAGTGTATTTTTGTTTATTTTCAGATAAAATAATATTTAATAATTATTTGAAATAATGTGGATAAAGCTTCATGATGGAAAGGGAAGACTGCAATGACTTCTAAGCAGTCAGGTGTGTAATGCATGGTAACCTAATATAAAAAAACCTTGCTTTAAACCACCTTAATTCCTTCCATTAATAAGAAAATGCAGCAGCTTCTCATAAATGTTTGGTTTAATGCAGAGAGAGAAAGTAAGCAATTCTGTTCATAATAACACATATTAAAGAGCTGATGATTTCTTATTTTCCCCAGGAGTCACAGCTGAAAGCTCTGAAGGAGACTGTGCAGCTTTGCCTGTCTTCCGTGCTGCACAATCAGCCTCCTGCTACAAATCTAATCCGCTCAAAACCAGCTGAGAAGCTGACATCTCCAGTTACAAAGGGCTCAAAAGTTCCATTTCAAGTGACAAGCACCAAGGTATGCTTTCTCTCTGTCTCTCTTCTGTCCCAAACACGCCTCCTCCCCCCCCGGCCTTCTCTCCCCTTTTTCTTCTTTAACCTTCTTTGCGAACTGCTTCACACATGGTACATAGTTATGTG
>WUAM01000272.1:4948133-4969968 GCA_024336885.1 Actenoides hombroni | reverse complement strand
AGCCGACCCCTCCCCGTCAGCAGGGGCTACGATGTCCACTTCAAACGCCAGCCCCCAAGGTATGCTTTTCTCCTTTCTCCCTTCCCCCCCCCCCCCCCCCCCCCCCGTTTTTTTTTTTAAATGTGTCCTATAAGGACATCAAACTGGAACTAAGAAGGATTTTAAATTCATTGAAAGATTAGGATGAATGTTGAAGATAATTCAAAGCCTGTTTCTGATGTCAATAAACTTTTTTTTAAAGTTGGAAAGCAGCTACTTTTTTGGGTGAGGAACAAAATTCTCTTTACCACTTGCTAAATGGACCATGTCTGCATAACAAATCTACAAGCAAGATGGATTTCCATCTAAAATAAATGAGGATGCTAATTCATAGGATTATTTACCTGTCAGGCACTGATAGTGAGTTTCTGGTAATATAGCACTAAACAGTAAGGCAGTTTTTGCTTATCATGTTGTTTTCATGGAAAGATTGGTAGAAAAACAGAAAGCAGTCTTCGACACTCAAATCAAATTTACCAAACGGGATCTATGGAATTGATAATAGGCCATAGGGAATATTTAGATCATGCTAGATGGAAAGGGCAGTTTAGGATAAAGCATGAGGAAAAAGAATGATGAAAAGTAATTTGATTCAATAGATTCAAGCATTTTATTACATTTTAAATTTTCAATGATTAACAACTGTCCTGATATTTTTCATCCCCAGGGTTGCCTTTTGGTCATGTATTCAACTAATTCAATATATCTAGAAGAAATCTGTTTTTTCAGTTAAAAAGGAAGGTTTACAAAAAGAATGACTGAAGGACACTTTAATGTCCTTCTTAAATTCCAAAACTCTTATATAAATAAGAACTGCTAACTCATAGCTAATTTGTAATTTCTATATGGCAGCTGTTGATATCCACTATTAGTACAGAGACTGAAGCTAAAAATTACTAATCTTTCTGTATGTAATTAAAATTGAAATATAATTTCAGAAAGCAGAATATAATTATAAAACTGTATCTCACATTGCTGCTCTTAGAATAATGATTGTCGGTTCCTTAACTGTTTTGTAGGAAGAAACCTTCATTCCCCAACATTATTAATTCTGGAAACAAAGCACTGTATAAATTAATAGCAGCACATGGGTATATTAGTGCTCATTTAGATTAAGATCACTGGTTCTGTAGGAGAGTGGACTTGTCTTCTGTAGGTCATGCAAACTGAGCTTTGCTCTGGGATCTCAGGAGCACATTTTTCTTAATTAATGTGGCTGTAGAATTGTCCATCTCACTGTCCTTCTCTTGAGTGCCTCTGTCATGAGCGCATTAGGTCTACTGAAGGACAAGCCACTGTGACCGTGTTTAAGATCTGATATAGGGTCAGAGCCTTGGAAGCATTTGAAATCTTCTTGATTTTAGAAGTATTACTGTAGAGCGATGAAAGAAGTGTAGAGATTAGAATTAGATTTCTGATATATGACTGAAACACAGAGCACTCTTCCATCTTCTTTCCATGATCATATAGATTTCATTTAATGTTTGTAAAATGTATCGGTATTTTCATGCTTCAGCCTTTTGAGAAGCAGCGTTTAGTCCTCTGTATCGAAAAGTGTTGAATAAGTTATACTGCGTCTTTAATAGACATTGCTCACATTTCTCTGCACTTGGCACATGCCATGAAAATGTCTGAGAAGATCATGGTCTGCAGTCATCTTCTTCCACACATTGACATTCATTATTATAAATCTGTGCATCATCTGTGATTATAAACCCACTGAAATCCACTATTGAGAAATAGGTTGTCAAAGAATCATAGTTAGTCCATAATTATACCCTCTGCACTTGAGCTGTTCTATAAAAGGCATTTTTTTATGATGACATGCTTTCTTATATATCTTCTCCTTGGCATTTTCTTCCTCTTATAAACCAAGTAACTAAAGATATATGTCTTTCTTTTTGCTTTATTAGATTTGCATAAACATTTTGATATAGCAGGCTTGTATTTTTAGATGAATATAAGTGTGTGTACTTAAATATGTTTTTGTATGTAAAAATGGGATATTCAGATGAACAACACTTATACATCTTGTCCTATCTGATAAACAGCAGTTTCACCTTCAGGAATTTGTCTGGTAAATATAGTATTTCAAAGATATTCTCATCCAGCCTAAAAATTGTTTTCTAAAAATGTCAGATTTATTTTAAATCAGTTGAAAGGTCCATCATACAGTGAATTATACCTGCAGCACTTGGGGACAATCAGCCCAGGAACTGGGATGTTTCCTGCTTTTAAAAAAAAAAAAAAAAGTGTACATAACTATGTTGTATGTTTCTGTTCATAAATGGTAACCATAATATCTGACTGCTTGATAGAGATATTTAACACAAGAACACGATATAGAAATTATAATTAGGAAATAAAATTGTCAAATTTCTTGGGAAGGTTCAGTTTTAAAATTGATTTCCTAGCCAGGTATTTTGGTCTTTCTAGAAAATGCGATATAAAGAAGCATAAATCAGTGTAAATCAGTGCATAGATGTGCCTGAATCAGTGAAAAAAAAGTTGTTGTTCTGGATAGCTTGGTAGTTTGGAAGAATGGGTAATAATTCTTACATTTAAATAATAGAAAAAAATTCCCTTGAAGTGATCAAAAGTAGCATCAGTCCAAGATGACTTTTGTGACATTTCTTAAATGAGTTAATATTTACAGTGTACAGGAATGTAAAATATAGACTTTACCATTTGAATTGGCACTAATATTTCAGACCAAACCCATTTTACCTGTCATGTACCTGTCATAACTCTGATGCTGAAAGCATTGAGCATTACAAATGGATTTAGGGCTCTGTGCACACACAACTAAACCAAGCACAACCAAAAGGCTGCTGATCATTAATCCTGAACTATGAGGTCTTTAACTTTCTGGATTGTTGACAATTACTTCTATTATGTAGTTTCTAAGTTTCTATTATATAGTGACACAGTGTAATGTTGCAGCAATTATCATTTTGTGCTTTGCCAGTGGAAAATGCTCCCAAGCTAGTTGAGAGTTTTTGAATCTGGATTTTGTGGTAGCAATTTCATTGCCTCATTCCCATTACAGAGGTGTTGAGGAAAGAGAAAAATGAAGAGAGAAGGAGGACTGAAACTCTGCTTTCCTTTTTAATCTCCAATGGAGTGCCTAAGGACTTGGATACTTAAAGAATATTGTTATTGGATAGAAACTAACATTTACTGGGCTGCCTGCTGTGGGAAATGTGGGTTGCTATAAACCATAAATAAGATCACTGGTACTACCTTCCTGTTGAGACATTTTCTGCACTTACTGTATCTTAACATAACAAACAACTCTGTGAATTTATGTGGAGTTAGTAGATGGAATGCATTCTTACTCCATATGTTTTAATTCCTCTTTTTAAAATGGTTAACAGTATACCTTATTAAAAAAAAATAAAAAATACTAGCTATCATTCAAATAGTTTTGGCTGTGCAGTGTAAAGGTACCTCTGCTAGTAACAGCATGGAAAATTAATGGCAGATCAAACTCAGAAGTGAAATAGAAGAAAAGTCTAGTTCTGGTAGCAAAGTTGAATAATAGTCGCTAGTTTCCTCTATACTGTTTCTGCCTAATGCGAACATTGTTTCAAGTGTTCCCCAAATTAATTTGCTCATTATAAATGTCCTACGTTTCTTCTATATTTTGTGGTAGACTGCACTATTTTAAGAGTGGAAATACACATGAATTTCAAACTGTGGAGAATAACATCCCTTCCCATATTGAACATAGCGTAGCTGAAAAGACCACCTATGACTGCCACATCGGTGTCCTGGTCTTGATGGAGGAAATATATGCTGAATGAGAATGAGAACTATCCTTCTGTAGAAATGTATAACGCAGACTGAAAGGGGAACTACAACTCCATTTTAAAAAGATTTAAAGATGTCACAAGTAAGTGCATCGTTTTTGTGGTGAAAAACTGCTACAAGGAGCCATTGCCTCTGCCTCACATGCATTGTGAATATTGTGGACTCCAGCATATATTGATCAGTGTAAAAAGTCAGTAAAGTTAAAGTACTGTGGGCAACCTGCTTTTATCTGGAAATAAGTACTTCATTCATCCCCCATTAAAGTAAACTTAGAGAACTTTATGTCTTTATTAAGCCTGAGAAAGTGTTCTTGTTGGAGCAGGAATGAGGAGAGTTTGTGAGAATGTTCAAAGAAGGTATAAGTCTGAAAAGGTGATCAAAAACAAGGCAGACTCCGAAAAGCATTTTGAGAAGGTCATATATGATATTAAGAGGTTGAGTTTTCTGTATTGGTCCAGAAATAATGTGTTTAGGTTAAATATAAGCTTACAGTTATTCTGAGTGCATAGATACTGAGCATCTACTACAGACCAAGGTGGCTGAAAACATAAGATAATTGTAGTGTCAAGAATCTTAGCTTCTTCTCTAATGTAATCAGTGGTTTTGAATTTTTTTTAAAAAACCTGTTTATGAAGAATCTCTGATTTATCTAGGAAGCCCTAATATTTCTTAGGCTCTATCCATTTCATTCTACAAAATTAGAATTGGTTGACTGAAATATTTATATAGAATAATAATGATAATGCAATAATTATTTTGACTAAATATCAGTTATACAATTATTACTCATAATACTGTACTATATTGCAATTAAGATTGACTAGACATTTGAAAAAGTAAATATAGTTATAGGTGTAGTTCTTCAAAATAGAAAACTATATTTTCAAGGAATGAATAAATGTGTGGAATGTATAGGTTGGGGTCAATCCACGTTTATGAAGACTGAACAAAGTTGGGTTTTTTAATTGTCTTTTTTAGAGTGTTTTTTGTAGATCCTAGAAATCTAACAGAAATAGCTTTAGATTTGTGAAAAATTAACCAGCTGAATGTATCTATGTGCCATCTCATCTTTCTCCCTTGGTAGGCTAAATTAGGACAAGTTACTTAGAAAACAGAAATTATTTCATTAAAATCAGAGCTATTACTGTTCATATAATTTAACATAACATTCCAGTATAAATGAAGGTTCTGACCCTTCGAAGAAAGCAATTGCAAACTCTTTGCTCAAGAACCTATGAAATAACACAAATATAATTATGGACTTATTTATGTCCTTATAGGAAATATTAAGAGACTGAAAGCTTTTCCAATGTGTGATAATCTGAACTAAAAAAGATATTAATGAAATTTATCAGGTAAATTAAATTCACAATATATATTAGTTTTAATAACATACTCCCTGTTTTGTGGTTTTGGGAAAACAAAGCTTTAAATGTAAAATATTTGTGACTGTTCTTTTCCAGTTTTCCACTGATATTTGCTGTGCACTTCCTCCCTGTTTCCTGAATCATGCTCTGCATCTGTGTGGTATTTCAGACCATGAGGGCAGAGAAAAGCTCTAGTAGTCAGGATTTTTTCTCCATTCCCTATTTTCTTTCATTCTCCTGTCCTTTGTTGTTAAATACTCCTCTCATTTCTCCTAATTTACTACTTTTCAGCATTATTCTCTTCTGACATCTGTTCCTTCCTTAAACTTAAGAATAATAAACCTCATGATGCTATTTCTTTTCCTATAAAATAAGCATTCATATCGCAGAGAGCAGAGGGTTCAGTGTTATCTCGGGAAGCTTTTTTTAAAGGGTCTGTTTCAAAAATATCACAAAATAGAAGGTTAGAAATGGAACAGTAACAGGTTTTAAACAAAAACTAAGCTTATTTTGTTGGCTGCCATGGTAAATGAAAATTCTATGTAATTGTGAAAAACAAATAGAGCAAAACTCTATAAAAACCAATACAGATATAGCAAGGTGTGCTCAGATTTATTTGGAAATTAATTATATGCTCCCAATTGAAGGAAAAAAAGACATAGTGTGTATTATCCTAACTTTAACAGACAAAAGAAAGGTTGAACCTAAAGGCACAAAATAAAATATAATATCTGTGGCCCATTATAAGTAAACAGCAAGAGTGTTAGTGAATAGGTTTGTGCTCTGTTAAAGCTTGAGGAACTGTGGTACCTCAGTGGTTTTCTCCTTCTGTTGTCTCCAACTTTGCTTCTGCCAGAGTTAATGAGATAACCCTCACACCTTCAGTTCCAGTGACCTGTAGATCATCCCATTCAGCACTGGGATTGGAAAACCATAATCGAAAAAAAAGAAAAAGGCAATTACTAAGTGCAGAGTCAGTCACACTTTGGAATATGCAGTAATGACATACAATCATATAACCTTTCCTAATGCATAAACATTATGAGAATAAAATAGCATTGAAAAATTACACTATCTGTTGTTTTGGAATTTAATTTCAGACACTAAGGAATATGTGCCATCTTCTAAGGTACTTACCATAGAAATCCCAGGTACTATGAGTATATGTAAGGCTAATGTAGTAAGAAATTTGTTTTTACAAAGAAAAAAAGTAGTTTAATTTCAGAAGCATGACTAGCATGATCTGTTTCTTCATATAAGTCTCTCCTGTTCTGCTTTTTATAGTTCTGTTTGGGTTTATTGACTTTCATTCTTGTTATGATCAACTAGCTGTCAAGCATTGGTTTGTATTATTGTTAATGATGATTCATAAGAGTATGGCAACTCTTCCTCCTATATTTTATTTTCAGAATTTGCTTCAGATTGTTTTTGCTGTTGCCTTAGAAAGCTTCCACAGGACTTTTTCTACAGCCCTTTTTCTTCAGTGACTAATTTTTAATAAAATTTTATTACATGCTGGAAAACGCTTAACACAAAAGATCATTAAATTGAAAGCTGAAGATCTTTGCTTTTATTACTTACTTTAAAGAAGCCCTCATTATCAACACATTATCTTGGTAGTAAATTAGTTTTAGAGGGTTTTTTAAACGGACTACAATCTAGGGAAATTGGAAAAAAAGTACCTGGCATGTCTTAGTCCATAACCCAAACCCAAGATCATTCCCCTTCAAATTTTAATGACACAATCTTTATAATTATCTTCAGTTCATTAACTATTTGACCTCACTCCTCCTTGTTAAACAGTTTAAGTAGATGGACGGGGTTGAACCCCAGAGTTCAACTCTGAAATTAGTCATGTGCTGATGGGCTGAACAGGTAACTGGTAACCACATATTACTGCACTTCTTGTGTCTGGTAACTGCAAGTCAGTTTGCCTATGTGTGAAAAATACTCCAAAGCTTCCCTCCAAATACCTTCTATTTTAATTAATGTCTTTACTTATCATAGAATGGTTTGGGTTGGAAGGGACCTTATTCTACATCTATTGTTTTATGTTAGAATAATTATAAATAAAATGTAAAATAATTTTTTAAGTTTTATTTCATTGTCAAGGAGAAAGTAACATAGGCTGAAGTAATGTGCTCTTCTATAATGTAAAAGCAGACATTCAATTAAAAAAACCCCAACTTTTAGTATCAAGCCCTGTATCTGTTCCAATCCTGAAAAGTTAAATGGATGGTGCTTAAATTAAATGTTTGAAGCAGTGGAAAATGGAATCGTATAATAAATGACTATTTAATCTTTTTTATTACTAAAGATTTTGAGGTAGCTTACGGATTATTTATGGAACCCTATTTTCTAGTATCTTTTGAAAAATAATAGTCCTCATCTCTGCTGATGGAACTATAGTAATGATGGTAAATGTACTGTCAGGCATTTTTTTTATAAGAACAAATGTCTTTATAAGAAGAGACTTAGACAATTGGAAGCAAACAGTTTATTTTTTAAAAGCTTCATCTACCAGGATTCCTACCTTTTCTTAAATCACTAAGAAAACCTCTTTTAAGTCATGATTGGAGGTAAAATGTCAAAGTCTCAGAAGGAAAAGTGTTTCTCCAAGTGACCTCATTTATGAAACTTAGCTTGTGGTTCAGAAGGGTTCCAGCTTCAATTACTTGTTCTTCCAGGGGTCTGTAACTCTTCTGGGATTGGGCATTTTTGTCATTGTCTTCCCGAAAATACAGAAGTTCATATCTGTGAGTGTAACTTCAGTAGCTGCTTTGTTCTTCTGGGGAGACCATAATTGACTATAAAGCATATTGTGGTGGTGTGTATTATTGCTGCTCTGAAGTGTAAGAAGTGTTATATAATGTTCATTATCCCACAGCTAATTGCTTTTGCCTTTTTGAAGGATGTAGAAAATCAAGACTCTTATTGAAGGGATGCATGTATTCGGTTGTTTTAGTTTCTGAAGTATTATAACATCAAAAAACACCAGCATTAAGCTACTTATTCATCTTAAGAGCTTTACAAAAGAAAGTTCCGGACATCTTATCTTACCTGGTATAATATGTGCCACTAAGGTTTTTCTTATAAACGTTTTGATGTATGCTTTGAAAATTTTATTCTACCTATTCACCAGTTGTATGAAAACTTCTTAATAATGTTTTTACCCATGCCCTCAGTACCAGAAATTCAGCAAAAAGAAGTTATAAACACATAACTCAGACTTTCTTTTCCATCTTACATGTTGTGATCCAGTGTAACTGAGCTCCAGATTCTTCGTTTTCTTATATGGACCTACATTAGAAGAAAAAGAAAAAAACTAGGAAACTCTTCCTCTCCCTCTTTAATCTAGTTCAGCTAGGCAGAATTATAACCACCCTTTATTCTCTATTACCCTTAAGCATATTTTGGTTATTAAATATTAGATAAAAGAGCTGAACAGACAGAATCTAGACCACTGCAGTAAATTTCATTAGGGAATAATTTAATGTAACACACTGTATCATCATTGCTGAATGTTCTTAGAAACATTCTTCAGATCTGAGGAAAATGCCACCTGACTTTGCTGTCCAACACATTATTATTTATTTTTTAAAATGGGCTGATAGGAGTGAAGCTCTTTCCAAACACATTGAGTGATGCATTTTGTACTTCTAAGAGCCTACATGGAAATGTCTTTCCTTGTCAAGGCAATATATCACAACCAACTACAGTGCAGCTCTGGCAAATTACATACTGGTGTGTAATCCAGGCAACAGCACAAAATGGCGAAGAAAAAGGACAGAGAAGACATACTACTAAGTCAAAAGTTACTAGGAAAAAAATGTGATTAAAGAAATGGTGTGGAAACAACACATTAGCAAACTATGTCCAAGAGCTGTCTCTTTCCCTTGTAAATCCTGCCTTCTCTCTGCTCTGAAGATTGATACTATCTTGATGAAATTTCGATTTAGACTAACTTTTTTTTATTCTAAATTATTTACTATAGGTATCATTAGGCAGAGGATCAAGAATTATGGAAAGCTTTGAAAGGTAGAGATGTTAAAACTTAAGCTCTTAATTATAGTGTTATTTTTTATTTCATCTTCTGTAATTCCAGATTTTATAATGAGAAGTACCTGCTTAGTATATCACAAATCACTTAGGGCAGAGGGTCCTAGGAGAACTAGGTGATTGTGTAATTTGTAGAATTCTAAAACTCTTTATATTTATGGGGATACAAATATACATGTCTGGTATTTATAATGTGTCAGAAAACACCTTCCAGAACAGAAGTGCTCTAAGCTGCAGATGATGGCCTTCATCTTGGCTGTATTCATCTAAAAGTACTACTGTGCTGTTCATTTAGGCACGATACTGACACCACCATGTAACTGTCAGTTTGGAAATTGTGATGACATTCTAGTAGGAATGCATTTTCTAAAGTTTTAATATGCTTCAAATATTGAATAGAAGGGGGACCAAAATGTATAATTTTTAATACACTGGCATAACTGTAGAGTAGTGAGGGCTTTACAGTTTTCATTTTTCTCTTCATAAATTTATGTTCTTGTTAGAGTAATAAAGTATAAACAATAACCACAGCTGTCTTTAATTTACCTGTCCTGAGCATCCAGAGCAGCCCAGCTCCAGCTGATAGAAAAGCCAGCAGGAACAGCTGAAGGAGAACTAGCAGCCTTGCTGCTGTAACACAAGCTCTGTCTAGGCCCAGTGACATGCTGCTCAGTATTTTCTGCTTCTCCTTGTTTTGTAGGCAGATTCTGCAGTCTTTGCTGGTTGTTTTTTACGGTGTTGGGTTTTTTTGTTGTTTTGTTTGTTTGTTTTTGTTTTTTTAAAACAAGGACTGTTCTAGATTTTTTCAGTAGTTAGTTACTCGATTAGAAAAGGTCTCAACAGGAATGGAAACGAATGTTTGTGATATCAACAGACCTGTGAGGGACTTACTGGACCATTTGCCAGGAGCAGGTGATAAACTGTGTAAGTACAATAGCTTACAGGCAATAAAGGGATTAATTCCTTTTAGATAGGAAAAATTCCTCAGATTTTAATTAAACAGTGCAATAAAAACCTCAATGCTTTTCTAAAATGATTGGGTTTTTTACTGTAGGTTTGGATAATATTCTATTTTTAGACTCATACTGAAGATGCATTAGACCTGTGCGGTCATTGAACATAGTCCCTCCTTGATAACACATTTTACTGAAACACAGTCCATCTTTTCAGCTGATTTGTATCAATATTTATGCTGATTAATATAAATATTCCTCTGGTTAGGTGGTTGCTTATTTCTTTATTAATATTGAAGACCTGTGTCACAATACCACATGAGTCTTCTAACTCAGGTAATTGTTCAGGTTCGGCTCTCACTGGGAAAAATGGAAAAACTATTACACTTGTGACACTGAGCAACTGAAAGTGTGGGTACAGGAAAAAAACACTTGATTTGTTTGTACTTAAGAGGACTTTATAGTTGCTGTTGTTTCTCTTTGAAAGTTTGAAAGGTGATATTTGGTATCTTTAGTATCATATCACACTCAGCAGTTTTTGCAGAGTTTAGCCAATTGTTTTCCATTGTTTATTCATTTTAAATTGCTGTACTATTGAATGAATACCAAAAGCATGCAGGATGATACAGTGACTATAGAGTACCTCACAAATTAATTACTTACATATTGGCATCATCTGCAATCCAGTAAATTACAGACACCAGAGAAGTACTCTTGGCCAGAGTACAACTAGCTTAGTACTTGGGCTAGAACTTGAGCTCAGTTGTACAAGTGTTAACCTTGAAGGAACTAACTGCCTTCCTCTCAGTTTCCAGTTGTGAATGTAATATAGTTTGGACCACCATGAAGTTTAGCACAGCTATAACTCCAAATTATGAGGCATTTGAAAAAAAAAAGTGCGTTTTGGTGATGCTATGTTTCTTCTTCCTTCCTGTTTCCGTCATGATGTGGTGGAGCACTGGCCTAGGGAACTGCAAAGGTTAATGCCTACCTCTCACTGGAAAACACAAGTGGGAGAAATAAATGGAAAAACGACATCTCAAATACATGATTTTAAGATTAGACTTGCATCAGTAGAGTTGAATGAAATTCTTTCAATGTGAATTTAGAGACAAAAATAGCAGAAGCATATCAGCTAGGTTTTGTTTGAAGTAATCTACAAAACAAAGTTACTGACTTGCATAAAAATTCTGTTGAAAGGCAGTAAAATGGTTACATAAGTGCTTGAACTTGGTCAAGGTGACCCTTCATCTTCGAACATTAACACTGTGCCTAGATATTACAGTATATTCAGTGTACTATATCACATGCTGATCTGAGATCTCCAGTCACAGCAAGCAAGCCTAAATCTCTATTAGGAAGACATTAAAAAACAGCTTATGTCCAAATACATCATTTAGGGATTAAAATGTGTATATTATTTATTGAAGAAGTTTTGGTTGTTGGGTTTGGTTTTGTTTTTCTCTGTGTTCAGAGCTCTAGAGAAATGTGGAATAATGATGTGACAGATATCTTAGCACAGGATACAAATGAAAGTCCAGACCCATCTTGCTATGCGGTACAGTACATGTCCAAATGATGTATAGCCTGTGCTCTGCAGTTGGATATTTTTAATTTTTTACCTTTTAAATATAGCTATTTCCAAAGTTTTGATATTCCTATGGAGAGAATAAACTGCAGTTTACTTGCCATCCTGATTTATATCGGTTCCCATCTTTATACTTTAAATGTATAAACCCTCGGGAAGCCTAAAACATACTCACTCATTACACATGTTTAGGGCCTAAGAGAATACCTATATTTACTTAGAGATGGAATTATTTCTGGTTTTTACTACAATATTCTTATTTGGTTGGACAGCTATTTCATTTATTGTCCCTGTGTGAGATAAGCATGTAAAATACAGAATGACTAGATGAATAAAACAAAGTTCTATTCCTATTATTTCCACTGATTAAGTGATGCTGCAGTTTGCCATGCAATACTTCAGTTTTCTCATCTATGAAAAAAGGAGCACTGGCTATTGCAGAACACTGTAGGAGAGCTATTCTGAGCATGCTGTTTGTTATCAAGTTCACAGTTTTTCATTGTTCCAAATTAGTTTCTATTTATGATGTGACAAGCAAGAACTGAAAGTAGGGAAACAAGATGGAGACACAGAGAATAACTCTATCTGCTCCTTCTACTTATCATTTGTTTCTAATGCTGCCTTTTTCTTTTCTTCCCCCCCCTATTATTACAGTGGTTGCCTTTTTCCTTCTATGTTTTCTGACATGTCCTTTATTTTTGGGTTTGGGGAGGGGTTGGTTTGGGTTTTTGAGGTGGAATGTTTTTGTTAGATTTTGGTTTTTTTAATAAGCAGGTGATGAATTTTCAGCTACAGTAAGGCTGTGATTTGCACAGGTCAGTGAGATAGTGCTCTGTATCACTCTGTAATCCTTTAGCTACTCTGACTGCTAAATTGCTTATGAATCTGGGTTGGTCTTTGCAGGTGACAGCACAACTAGGTAGAAAGTATAATATCCAGAAAGTATAATATCCAGTGGTACTGAGAGGAGCTGTAGAGGATTCTGCAGTCTCAAGTTCCGTACTCAGGTCTGTTGTCTTCAAGGTGAGCTGGGGAAAAATATTTTAAAATATGTTGTTTATATTTAGAAAGCTCTCCTGGAAATAAAGGTCATGTAATATGTTGCCAGATAGTCACAGAAGACCCTGAATGCTGAAGTTTAACTTCTTTTTTGGATCTCAAAAATGTACTCAGAAACAAGATTTGAAGGATACTTTTGTTAATGTAAGACAGAAAAACATAGTAGAGCTAATCCTGCCTTTTAAAATTTGTTAGAAAATATTGATATCTAAATACTTTTTATCAGGTCTGTAGCATAGATAACATTCCACAGAACTGATTCTTTGAATAATTATGGGATATGAAAAGTTGATACAGCTTTTAGTATGTCCAAACCCGGTTATTTCTCAAGTTGCCCCAATCCTTTTTCTGGACTTACAGAAACAACATATTAAACCTAGTAGTTGAAATAGAAATGATTAATGATATGGATGCCAGAAGTTTATTACTAAGTCCTTTAACAGTATATTAATTCAAGAAAGTCTTGATGCTTTATGTGGCAAATCCATTCATATTTGTAGGCCAACTACATAAAGCCTTCAGTAATAAATATAATTCTTTGCTTGACCATTTTAGAAGTTATTCTGGTTTTCTTTTTATCTAGGCACTATAGGTTTAGGTGTATTGGGTGCAATAAAGTGACTTAAAAGCCATTTACCAATGATATTTTTATGCTCTTAAATATATCCAACAATGTATACATTCCTGTGTGATATAAATAAAGGGTTTAGGATCCACTTCTCTTGAGATATTTATGCAAAGGCTGTCTGTGGACCTTAACAACACACTATCAATGAATTATAAAAATGTCTGCAACATAACTTTATGGTAAACTAGTGACCTCACTGTAGTGACATGAAATCTGAACTTGGGACTGAAATCTTGTAGTACTACACAAACATTTTCTTTAAAATCTGTGACAGAATAGGAAATTAATCTAAGGGAAATCTCAGAACAGAAAGGTCATAGAAAAAGGCTGCATCTGGGAATTAAAAAAAAAAAAAATAGAGGGAAGGGATGTCTTATAGGAATCTCACCCTGTTTAGTTAGGTATGGAGCCTGCTCAGCTTTCACTTAAATTGCTGTGGTGGTGTCTAGTAGTTTTCAGGACCAAATCCCTAACAAGTTATCAACAGCTTTCCCACAGCAGTAAGCTGCCCTCAAAATACATAGTACATAATATGCAGCTCACACTTCACTACGTCATTAGACGCAGCACTAGCCTTCAGAAAATGTTTGTGTCATCAGCCCAGTTGACTTCAAAGAAAGCAAACTAAAGCAATAGAGTATTGCTTTCACCTATAAAAGTCAGGATTAACAAAAACTTTACCTACGGATGGAATAGAAGAGGTCTAATAGTATTAATTAAATTTCCTAACTGGATTATATTATGCACAATTTAGTTTTGTTTTTTTTTCTTTAGGGCTCAAACTTTCTTATATTGGTATATACTCATGAAATAGGAGATGTTTTTCAAAACATTTTCTTCCTCTTTACGTATCAGCCAAATGATTAAAGTGAGACAGAAACTGTAAACAGCTGTGGTAACACTTACCTGGTTACAAACAAAATCCCAGCAGATAATCATATAAAGCAAATACTTTACCCACTTCCCTGGCTTCTCTTATGGAATGCAGTGTCGCTGATGATAATACTTAAACCTTGTCTTGCTTTTTGCTGAGGAGATGTAATTTCCATTTACATGGGCTCATAGCAACATTTGAGTACCTAAAGGGGACCTGCAAGAAAGCTGGAGAGGGACTTTTTGTAATGGCATCTGGTGATAAGTCCAGGGGTAATCACTTTAAACTGAAAGATTAGATGTAAGGAAAAAGTTCTTTACTGGGAGGTTGGTGAGTCACTGGAACAGGATGCCCAGAGAAGCTGTGGATGCCCGATCCCTGGAAGTGTACAGGGCCAGCTTGGGTGGGGCTTTAAGCAACCCATCTAGTTGGTCTAGTGGGAGGTCTCCCTGCCCATGGCAGGAGGATTGGAAATATTTAAGGTCCTTTTCAACTGAAACAATTCCACCATTTTACAGTTTCTTACATACACACAAATTTTAGTCTGGTGTTTATGTTAACATACTTTGTTTACATAGTTTGCTATGTGGATAACAAGTTTGGATATTTTTAGCAAAGACAGACCTGTTTGATTTTGGCAGAACGTAAGCCAAGTGTCCTTTATATTCACTTTGCCATTATATCTTCTACTAAAATAGAGCAGGTAAACAATAGGCTAAATTGCTACAGGTAATAAATGAGAAGTTATGTAGACTCATGATGCTAAATATATTGCATTTTTCACTGGATTAGCATAAAATTACTGGGCACAGGTGCTTTTGTAATTGAGACTCATTTGGAAGATGTTAGTGTTCAGTGGTCCTTGAAGCTGAATAGCTGCTTTTTGTGGTGGTGTTATAGCGCAGTTCCATTTCAAGTCATATTGGAATGCCATCTGTCCTCACATTTCATTAGTTTTTCTTACATCACAGAAGACTTCAGTATGTATTTAGCTGCAGATCTCACTTCTGTTATCTGCAGAAAATCCAAATATCTGTTTTATTAAGAATCTTTCTTGTAACTGCACAACTTTTCATTATTCAAGTGTGGCAGTAGAGGAATTGCCTTATACATGGAACATGTTTGAATATCCTCCATGGGAAACTATTATACATTTCAGACTTATACAGGTTATTTCTTTTATTACTGGAAGCAAGCCACACTTAAAATGATATTTTTTTGCTGTTTAGTTTGGTTTTAAGTCACAAGGAGGCACATTGAAAATAATACAAGCTAGAAAAATCTGACAAACTGAAATTTTGCTGGGTTGTTATCAGGTCTTATATGTATCTAATAGACATTAAATGTAAATACAAAATGAGCTATGCTTCTTTCAGTTATTGTTGAACAATATTGACTGTGCAATAGAGAAAAACTAGTTACCTCTACTGTAAACACTAATATATGTATATGCATATACAATGACCATCACTGTCATAGACATACATAGGGTGATTACTGTTATTAGAATTGGACATCTCATTTATCTCTGCATGTAAGTTAAAATGCGCAAGACTTTAAAGTTAGGATATAAAGAAAAGTGATACAATTATTTACTTTATCCTACATGTGAATATTAATGCATGCTTATCTGTGATTTCTGTTTTGGAAAGGTATATACTCAACTACTTCAAAATGTCTGAAATTTGCAGGGTTGCGAGAGCAAGTTAAAAATGTATCACGCAATCCAAAACACTGCTCTGAACACCTGTAATTGCCAACAATGTTACTGAAAAGAAGAGAAGGGAGGGAAAAAGTGATAGGGATTGACACCTTTTTCTTGACTGAAATAAATATATGAGTCATTACATGGCAGTTGGCGTGTGTGTGTGTGTGTGTGTGAGTGATATACAGACAAAGTCTCTGGTTTCCAGGAGCAGTCAGACAGAACTGACTTTGGAAAGGAGATATTTCTGGCTCTTGCTCTATGCACCTTGTCCAGAAAATCTCTGACAGCTTCATCCACCTGCTACATACAAAACTGCTCTAGTTTTTCACAGTAAGTGCTACAAATCCTTGAGCAATTTTAGATTTCCTAGACATGACAATAAGCGATTTCCATCCCAAAGGATTAAGACATCTCCCAGGAGAATACAAACTGTTTTGAGTGCACTGAGAAATGGGGATGATTCAGACCTTGGTTGTTTCCTATTTGCAGCCCCTTTGCAGACCACCTGGTTACTCAGCTCAGTGCAGGTGGATAAATAGAAGCACCCCTCAGCCAATGAGGGTCTCTGAGGTTGGCCTCACTCAGTGTGCCAGACAGATACCACGACGTGCATCTGGGCAAAGCAGGAACACCAGAGACAGGCTACCTAGGCTTTGCTGTCAGTAGTTTTTAAATGTTTGGAGATGGGGCTGGTCAAGCCTTCAGTAGCAAAAAATGTGGGCAAAAACATTTTGCTCATAAAAATTTAGAGTTCATCAAAACAGGATATGATTATGCATATCACAACATTGCTATCCTTAGAGAAAAATCATCATGGCTCTTATAGAACTTATTGGGTTTTCTTTTGTCCTTGGATATCATGAACTTGCGCTCTGCCAGAAAGTGCTTAGTTTGTTTGCTTACATTCAAAATGTTGTGCAGTCTTCTTGTTAGACCTGTGTGAGTATCCTTAATTTTTTTTTATTTTTTTTTTTTTAACCGTGGCAGTTGAATATCACTAGGAACTCTTAGTGTAGGAAAGAGTAATCTGTGAGCAGGAAATAAATGCGTCAATGGAGCACATATTTGTGTTGACAGGTCATCAGGCAAGCAGTCTTTTCCATAGCACTCTGGCATCTCACATGAACAAATGCTGACGAGAGAGTAAGTGTTGCAAAGTCATGCCAAAAAGCCATGTGGGAAGAAGATCCAATATGACAATTTCTAATACAGGAGAGAATTGAATTACATATAGAAGGTTTTTTCAAAAAAAACTTTAGAAAGATGGAATCCAGCTGACCTAAATTAGCAGTTTTACTTAGCAGTTGAGGATATTATAATAATAATGCATGCTTTGAGAAGAAAATTTGTTTGGTTTTAGAAATGAAAAATATATAAAGCATAACTGAAGGAAATTTTAAAGGCATGAAGAACTGGGCTCTTTCATTTGTTCTGGTGCAGACTTTGGAACAGAAAAAAAAAAAAAGAGTTTGGCTCACTTCTCTGTCATAAGTATTCTGCAAGTTTTGCTACAAGCAAAACACACACCAACGGAGTCTAGTTTCTACTCAAGCATGTATGTTAAATGCGTTGTAAACAGTTTTGCTTATTTCAAGTATCTGAAATGCAAAGCTTGGTTCTCAGTCAAGCTTGTGAAGTCTCACCAGGAAGACACTGTAATTTCTAAATTATTTCAAAGAAAAAAAGATAAAAGGGTTGATGATCCTTGAAAAAAATGTTTGCATGTGAATTCCTGTATTGAAAAGCTTTGAGAAGGATTCAGAATGCTTTAAGCAAATTGGGAAGGAGTTCAGAAACTGTTTCCAAATCATTTCACTGTGGAATACTTGATGGCATTTTTATTAGGTAAGCTGTCAGTCTAGTAAATAAGCTTCATTCAGACAAATAATAGTATATTCATTTTTTATTAGGAGAGATTATTTTAATAACAAAGGGTCTTGTTTGCAAAGTCTACCTCAAAAGCATCCACATCACCAGCAAACAGATAAGCTTTCAAAAATATTAATTTTTATTTGGATTTATCTTTCTTTTTCATGTAAGAAGTCAGTCTTAGCCTCAAAATGTGACTAGAAATATCTATAGAAGATGCAAGAAAGTCCTATGGCATTCTGGCCATAAGAACAGAACTCAAACCTATAGGATCCAGCCAGAGTCTGGCAAGACACTTTCTTGCCCTCTGCTATGCTGTCCTCCTCTGGCAGCTCTGAGAAGCACAGTGGGGTTACTTAGAACCAGAGACATGACGATCAATGTCAGTTTAAGGTAACAGTATGAAAAATTATTTGAGAGGATGGTTGTGCAATAGCTGAAGGGATGAAACGCTTATCAATTAGAAACCAGACAGGGAATGAAGCAGACCTGTTGCTGCTTCTTTCTTTGGCTGGTGTCTGAGCAGTGCAGCTGTTACTGAATCTGATCCTACTGGTTAAGGCAATCATAAGAACATTGAAACACCTCAAAAAAAAACCCCCAAAATCTTAGATTTTGTTTTGGGAGAGAAGAGGAAGACTTCTGGGATATGATATAATATTACACTTGACTGTTTGGAATATTAAAGAGGATAAGAATTGGGAAGTTTCCTGTTTTCCACTTTCCTAGAGGTAGGAAATAATGTAAACATTTGAAAATGTGACACTGGGAAAGTGCTTTTTTGATAGCTTGGCCAAAATATCCCAAACTTCCTGTTGTTCTGTAGAAATGAGTACAACCCACTGAGAATATATGCTGTGTGTGTAATTTGCTATGGTACTATCTTGAGCAGGAATCAAATTCGGAAACGAGAGTCACTATGCACAGGTGTTTATTCTCCAAGCTCTATATAAAAAAAACCAGTGCATATTCTTCTTGTTAATGTCCCTTTAAATCTCAAAAGTTGCAGGAAGTATGAAAAAACATGCCAAAACCAGCCAATATTTCAGTTGAGGGAATATATAAAGTGCTTATATAAGGTGATAGCCTGGATTGCAGAGTAACTGCCCCATCTAGCAGGCTGTTTTGAATGTAAGGAGGTAAGTGAAAGGCATAAAATTGCACACATTTTGCAAGCTCACCATGAGATGGGTTCCTAGCAAGGACAGATCATAGACAGCTGAAGTAAGCTAAAGGAGTTCATAAACAGCTTCAATTCAGAGCCCAAATCTTTCCTAGAATCCACAAAAGTCAGAGGAATATGAGATCTGAAAATGCTTTTTCCCCCCTCCTTTACCCACTCCAATTCAAATGTTTGCTCAAAAGAAAATGTAATTTAACTTGTACTTCTCTATGATCTTGCTTAGTAGCATACAAAACAGTATACCACCAAGTCACTTTGGTGTGGTCAGTTTTCAAATAGAAAGTCTTGATTACTTATATGAAAGTAATGCTGTACAAGGGCAAGATTTAATGAGAAAGTGTATTAAAACTTTCCCTTTATAAAATGCTGAAAATGCAGTATATAAAGTAGTTAATGGTGTACAATATCTGATCTCTTTTTATTTTTTTTGTTATTATCCTGATTTTTCAAATGTGACTTATTTGAAATTTTATCTGTATTAGCTATTTATTATATTTTATTTATTTCCCATGTCCAGCGAAATGCTTCAGCAGAGAAGGAGAATCTTCATGTGACCTCAAGAAAGGAAGAAAATCAGAGCATCCAGGAGTGCAGTTCTCAAGATGTAAGCTGAGCTCAACTAGAAATCAAAGATTAATCTAGATTGTCTGAAAATATTAATGCCTTAGGGCGTTTATCGATGTGCCTTACTTTTCCTAGTGAAGCTAGTACACATATTTTGCCAGCATTGAAGTGCTGAGGAGCAAATGCTTTTCACCATCAATCTCTGCAGATACACTTTCTGGGTTTCTTTTAAAGACTACTTAATAAAACTTGTAGAGCTGTTTCAGGAAGAGGAGCAGTGGAAAATATGTGATTTGATGTTTAACCATTTACAGAATTGGCTTGTTCCTGGTTGAAGAGCTGCTGCATTATGGCAAGATGCAGAACCTTGTTTACAGATTGTTTCCACTACTGATCAGGCACAGCTGCCACAGATGCTTCATTTGATAAAACAAAACCTTCAGGGAGATGTAAGAGGTGACAGTGCAATAGTAGAAAGTATGTAATCTCATCCACTGCTAGCCTAGGAAAGCCGCAAGCTGTGTTGTTTCTTATGGCATATCTGACAGTAAGCTCAATCTGCTGCTTTTACTGAGGCAAAACTCTCATTCATACAGCATAGTGGGAGCTGTTAAAAGGAATCCCAAATGCATGTACTATGGCTGCGATTATATCAATACAAATAAACCAGGAAAAAAAGAGAAGGAATGAGAGACACAAAATCTGTTGAGCAAGTGTATTATGTGCTCAGTAGTCCAAAAGGTATAGTGCTGCCTTGACTAATTTGCAGGTGAAATTAGAAGACTGCAGGAAAACGCCCATCACAGCATCTCTTGAGTGAGCTACTGAACACATTAGCTTCCTCCAAACATAACACACTTCTGTGGGGGTGACTGGGTAGCTTGCTGGTAGGGATGGTGGCAGTGTGTAGTGATGTGAAAAAAAAGTTTGGAAAACAAACCTCAGATAATTCAATATCCAACAAGTTGTAAAAATCTCTATACATTATCCATTTATTACAACTATGTTACTATTTTTATTAATTATCAATTATAGATGAGTTCTCCTCTGCTTCATCCTCCAGGGAGGGGCAGATACAAGGAGAACTTGTGTATATGGGAGAAAAGTTCATAGTTTGCTGTTGCGCACCATTCTTAATGTCTAAAGATGAAGAAAACTGTATGCCTTATTAAAAACCATTGGAGGACAAGAATTTATTGAAGCTGAATATTTGTGCAAAGAGGTTCAAGCAACAATTTTTAAAGAAGTGAATACGTGAACTGAGGGAGAAAAAAAAATTTGCTAAAGCATTTCACATATCAAAAGAGTATAAAATTTCTGTGTCAAGTAATACAATGAAAGACACCTAGCAGATGTTATTTTTCCTAAAATCAAGGATTTAGTTATTTTGATTAATGGTATGGTGGTGTCATTTGCATCTAACCTAGTAATTTTAGTCATTTAGTCAGTATGGTACACTGTTTGTATGAAAAATTTGTCTGAGAAAGCATAAGACTCCAACTGGAGTTAGAATTCTTCAAGAATTCTTCTTGAAAAATTCTTCTATTTTTGATTATTCAAGGTATATTAAATTCTAGTCCTGTTCCCTGCCTTCATCTGAGTAGTGTTATAATTTAAAGAAAAATAAATTAGGCTATATATCTAGATTTTAGTAACAGGATTAAGTTTTATCTCATTTAATCTCTCAATTATCATATTTGAAGGCTTCTTCTGTAGTCTGTGGGACTCACATTTCTTTTAAATTTTAAATCTTTAAAGTTTGTTAAATCTGGATTTGACAAAACCTCTGGTATGGAGGAGGTAGTAGTAAATGTAGAGAAAGCATACCTTAGGGATATTAAAATTCACTGTTCCTTGCTAGATACTGTTCGTTATTTGAAAATTAAGCAGGCAGTAGTTTTATCAGTCTTACTCGGCTTTTAAACATGTTGCTCCTAGAAACTAATTTTCCAACTCAAAAATGGAAAATTACTGAGTATTCACAGTTGCATTCTGCTCACATTACAAAAAAAAAAAAGTCAGTCTAGGATTCACACTAATACACAATGTAGTGAGTCTGGCTGAGCTGCTTTTCCCCATCCAGCCCTCATGCTGCAGTACTGGGAGCTGGAGGGTGTTGATAACACACCCG
>WUAM01000272.1:4885100-4948033 GCA_024336885.1 Actenoides hombroni | reverse complement strand
GGGATATTCCATACCATATGATGTCAGCTCAACTATAAAGGGAGAGGGCAGGAGGAGGATGGGGGGGCATTCGGCTTTGTCCTCCAAGCAGCTGCTGGGTGTTCCTGGAGCCCTGCTTCCTGGACTCGGCCCGACATCACCTGCAGACGGGAAGTACCGAATAACATCTTATCTATCATAACCCACGGCTCTTGGCATCGTATTCTCTCCCTGCGTGCTGTGCTGACAGGGGTTGGGGGAGTGATAGAAGGGCTTGGTGGGCACCTGGTGCTGTGCCAGGGTCAACCCACCACACACAAGAAGGTGTCTACTAAATTTCTTTGTGCTGTGCTTGCAGCGTGTGTTGAAGGAATAGCTTTGAGAGCCATTAGACTTTTCCAGAGAGGTTTTCCCTTTGACTGGCTCCTGAAAGTCTCTGTGCAGAACCAGAGTTTTGCAGAGCTCTTTTCCCTGTGTCCTTTCCCCAAAAGCTTTGGGGAGCTTTTTTTGGGTCATACACCAGAATGTACTTTTTCATATCAAATAATTCAAATACATGTAATATGTCATTTAAAACCACCAATTTGGTAGTGCTAAAACATCAAATACTTTATAAGGTGATTCTTTGTTCTCATCTTAGATTTCTTGTTCTTTGCCCTTGTACGGTCTTCTCTGATAAATAAAAATGATAGTGCTTTTATTTACTGCCTTAATTTCCTGCAGTGAACAAACACTGCCTGTTCATTAATCATTCAGTGACAAAGGACACTGAGTATTGGAGCAAAACTTGTACAAGTTTCCAAGCATTTTCCTTCATTTTACTCTATCAGCTTCAATCGCAGAGATTTTATGCCATTGTACACTCCCATTGCTTTTCCAAGAGAGTAATGAGAGAAAAAAGAAATCATCTTTATAAAAAAAATTCTACATGATAAAATCCTCAAAGTGAGTTCAGTAATTCTGGTCCCTAAATGAAGACTAAGAAATGACATTGTCTTAGTTCAACCATCTACTCAGTAAACTGTGCTCTCAAGTAGGAGAAGGATATGGAAAACTGCAGAGGCATCTTATGAAAGCATACACGCACACTTCACATACATCTTGCTCCATATCTTTCTTCTAAACAGTGAGGATGAAAGGAGATTGAAATACAGATCCATAATAACTTCATGAGCAAATCTGATAAAACACGTCCTTGAATAAATTATGGATCTAACTTGGCTCATGATGACAATGACACATAGTTTGCCGTTTGACCTGACTGTGCCATCCTTTTCTCCAGTATCTTGTTTAGTTTCTTCAGAACTAGCTTAGTACTTTCTCCTCCATCATACTCTACAAACATCCTGCCTAGCTGCTTTAGTGCTCAGTGAAGCCTAAAGGAGGTCTGTCTGTGGCAATGCAAAGGAATGCCAAATCTGAAATGTTTGGTCTACTAAAGCTGTATGATTCCCTTTAGCAACACTGGAATTATTTTCTAACCATAAAAGCTGGATATTACATAACATTTAAATTTCTTGGTTCCCTGTCCACTTGTGATATATTGCATGATTATCTGAGCAGTAAAGCCAGTTCTTATTTGCTGTGTTGATGCAGTGGAATACCCTTCTAGTTACATTGTTTAGAGGTTTGCAGATCAAATTGCATATTTTAATAGCCAAGGGACATGCTGAATTTTAACTGGCTTTTTAAGAATTCTTTTTAAATGAAGGTGTGCAGTTGGCTGGTACACCTTTTTAATTTATACCTCCAGCTGTGAACTTCTTCAGCTCTGCTGTATAATTCACTAGGTGAACTGGATACTATAACTTCTGAAATTTTACATACTTTACTCATCAAGCTGTGTATCTTACAACAAGAATTTCACACTTACTGTTCTCAATTTCCCCCTCCCCCTTGTATATACAAAATGCATTGTTTAAGGCAAAATACAGCTGTATGAGAATTTCATTTTACAAGCACAAATAGATCATTACTGTGCTTCTTAAACTTTATGTAGAGCAAGTAACAAGCATTCAACAACACTAAATTTTGTCTGCTTCTCTGTTGTGTAGAAGAAAATAATAAGACTTCTGTTGTGTTTAGTCATAAAAATTGTAAATGTTGGCCATGATAAATTTTAAGGAGATATTAAGAGGAAACTATACAATTTGAAAAGAGTTAATAACAGTGAAACCAGTGAAATGGCATGGCCAGTTGTCAAAAACTCTTGAGTAAAAGGTTCCAGAATTTCTTTTTCCTGAAATGTTTTCCTTCCCTGTTGGGAAAGGTTTAGCTTTCATAACTTGGAATTTTCAGTGCTTGTGTTGAAGCTTTTGAAGATGAGCATTCAAATGCTAGATTCTTCTTCATGTTTTATGATAAAAATACAGCATATGTGATTCATCTAATAATAATGTTTGTCTTACAAATATGCCTATAATTACAAAATATGACAGATATACTGGAAATACGAGGTAGAACAGCTTAATGGCAAAGCAAAGAATGCTTCCACATGTAAAATATAGACATTGTTCTGTAAAATTAACTGATGGGTGAAATTCTGGGATCTTCCACTAATGGTTAGATAAAACACATTACATTATTATAATTTTTATTAAAATAAGGGAATTTATGGAAGGGGGAAAAAGAGAAAGAATCAGGACTCTTAAGCTTCAGAGCAATACATCTTTCTGTCTTGTTTCACTACTCTGAGTCATAAAGATGCTTCAAGGACTAGTCATCATTTACTTAATAACTGTGCACTTGGATAAAGACAGGCTGTGATTATAAGCATTGAAGGTTTGTTTCCTTAGTCTAGAAAAAATGGATTGCTTTTGTGGGCACAGGCTAATGAAGCTACGACAAAATGTACTTGATTGAGAATTCTTCGGGAACTGAAGAAAATATCTGTAGCACAATTCCTTTACATCTCTGATGAACCTATAAATGTGACAGTTGCAGTTAAATCTGGTGAATAAAGAAAATACTAACTGAATCTCCAAGATATCAGGGATTGTGCTTTTCAATGGGACCAAGAGTTAGTCTGCCCTCCCACTCCATTTGAAACTATCAACCTCAGGCTCTTTAAGGGAAGGCAGAAGAAAGCACAGAATATAGTTAAGGATAAACTGCCCATTTTTACAGGAACAAGTCTGTTCCCTGCCCTTCCATGAAGCATGTAAAATTTACCTGTGACCAATAGAGGTTATGTGCTGGCAAAACACTTTCGTTCTCTTTGCAATATTCCCACTCCTCTCCATACAGCTTTCTGTACAATAGTGGTGGAAAAGAGTCAGTTTTGTGAAATATCATGTTACAGTTGGCATGAAAATCAGAGCATCCTTGAAGTGTTGCTGACAAGATTTAAATTACAGCCAGCTTTGTTATAATTGTATAAGTGGAGTCAAAGGAGTTACATTAAAGTAACAAGACTGAGTTGAGAATTTTTTTTTCTGGGATTTACTGTCTTTTTTTTTTCTTTAACTTTCTGCATGTTGTTTCTACTTGAATGTTTTTATTTTTTTCTTACAGTCTTAGCATTTTATTAGCTTTCCTAGTAATAATCTTTACAGAAAACATTCATTCTTTGGAAGATCATCGGTTGATCTTTTCTGAGAGAACTGAGAAAAGCTGGTTTTGGCTTAGGTGTATGTACCTCTGAACAAGCACAGGCTGGGGGGTTATTCTTTTATACTGGGCTTCCTCCTTGGTAGCGCAAGGAGTGAAGATGGTGTGTTACAAGGTGTAAGGATGTGCTCTGCTCTATTCCATGGCATTAGAGGGTTTGTTCATGAGCTGGAAACATAAGTGTTCTGCTTAGAGGCTTTCAGAGTCAGTACCTTAAGATTCCTCCCCCCTTCCTCACCCTTCTGTCTCCAAGCAGGGCATCTGGAGCGGCTGCTCTGGTGGAGGAAACACTCAGGGTCAAGTTCACCCTCACATCCCTGATATGCTGAAATCTCGATTCAAAGTTTGGAGAAATCCAGGCACTTCTAAAATCTCATCTTTGTAAAATAGAAAAACCCTGCTGACAACTTTTCAACCCCTTTATTTTCCGAAAGCAATTATTTTTGCTTTTGGCTAGTTTCCACCATGTCAAGCTATCATTCTGTATGTTTGTAATTACCATACCTCTCACAGGAGTGAGTCTGACAGAAAGAAAGACTCACACAGACGAGCAAACAAAACAATCTTTCCACCACTTGGCATAGAGGGAACTAGCAAGAAAAAAAGTTAAATATAGGGCTTTTTTTGTCTGTATGTCACTCACGGCTGTGAAAGGTATTCTGGTGCATTTGCTTTATATTTACCCATTTGTCTGAGGTGATCTTCAGCTGAATGAAAGAGAGGATGTGTATGTTTGTATAAATACATGTTTGTTTATATATATATATATATGCAGGTATATGTATATATACACAGCTGTGTGTATGTGTATAATCGCACATAAACATACACACAGGTGTGTATATATATATTCATGTGTCTGTATATATGCATGAGGGTGTATATGTACGGGATTCAGTTTAGGTTGTGTTAAATCCAGCTTACAGTTATAGCAGGAAAGCCAAGAGCCCATGGACGTACGCAGCTCATCCATAGTGACCAGTCATAGATCTGGCTACTGACCTGCTGGTGGCATATTGGAAGTCACCACCATTGTTCAATCTGTAATTTATTTGTTAATGTTATACACAGCTTCACTGTGACAAGGAATCAATATGTTTTAACAACATAAAGACACAGGAGTTGCTTTATTTAGAAAAAAGTCCAATTCTACTCTTTCTCCAACAGTGATCCACATGGTGTGTGTAGAAAGAAAACAGCTGTGAGTGAACATGTGTGAAATGCTGCAGACATAAATCTTCACTGCTGTTTTCCTACCAAGATGGCCTTTGCTATCTGCTCTGTGGAAAGAGTATGAAAGATTAGTAGCTTAAAGCATTGTTTTTATCATTAGCGTTTATTTTTTCTAAGGCAACCTTTTAAAAAAATTATTTTATAGATGTCTTAAATGGTTGACCTGTATATATATATATTTATTTATTTGTTTATTTATTTTATTTAAATTAATATTTTTTGATTCCTGTCTCCTATGTATTGTCTTGGTGAAATAGGTTTCCTAATTTATTTTATTTTTTAGCATGCAGAGTTAGAGCAAATTAGGAAATGTAAGTGTAAGGAAAAACTTTCCCTTGAGGGTGCCAGAGCCCTGAAACAGGCTGCTCAGAGAGGTTGTGGAGTTTCCTTCTGTGGGGACTTTCAGAACCCCCCTGTATGCGATCCTTGGCAAACTGCTCTAGGTGACACTCCTTTAAGCAGGGGGGTTGCACAAGGTGATTTCCAGAGGTCCCTACCATTCCATATTTCTATGATATTATTAGATTTGCAAATGATATTTCATTAGCATTATTTCTCTCCTCTTCATTATACAAACTGAAATGCTGTTCCTTTTTTTACCTGTAACACCTTTTGTCCATAAGTTGTTTACCTAGAAGTCTCTGAAACCCTCAATTTTTTCTAAACATAATTAAGAATTTTTTTCTCTTTTTTTTTTTTTTTTTATTTAAATCTAGCTCACTGATAAATATATTAAATACAAGCCCTTCCAGGACTATACTTTCAAGCTTTTGAAGTATTAAGATTTTAATAAATATTTTCTACTCTTTGTTATCCTACTCTTTGGTCTTTATCTAGAACATAAACCACTGGCTGTTACTTGACTTTTTTTTTATAAAAGGAGTAGGTCCTTTATCAATAGATTTTTGGGGTTTTTTCAGTGCTACCCTGATTATTCCCTGCAATGTAATAATAATCCAACTTTTATTAGCTACTGTGTATAGTGGGAAAAATTTGAAAAAGAGTCTCTGCCGTTAATCAGTTCCATTGCACAATCTCAGATGCTATTCAGTAGCTTAAACATGACTAAAGCCCCCCTAAAGTACTGTAAAATCCTTGGCAGTACCACCATCTCTCTCACAGCTTGCAGGAGGGAGGCAGCCGTCTCCTCTCCAAGTAGTTTTCTTAATAACATGTTTCATTTTCGTATTCACATCTGTTCATAGATCAACTTTGTTACAGGCAAGGGACTGTCAGAATTTCTCAAGTGCAGAAATTTAATGAATTTTCTTCCCCCTTGTCAATCTCTTACTTTTTAATTAACTCCAATCTAATGTCGGTTCTACTAAAAGTATGCATATAACATTGCTTGATATTTCATTTGTATGACTGAGGTAATTTTTATCATGTTATGATTTAAGATGCTATAGGATGAATTCAGATTTACTTTGTTTTCTTAAGGAAGTCTTAACAAAATAATGCCTCAAAACATACCATTTAGAGACTTCTAATCTCTTTTTTTTTTTTTCCCATTATTCCTTTGCTGTCCGAGACATAAATAGTGTATTCTATCCTAGACCAATGTTATTAACCATAATATTAAAAAAAAATAATTGCAGAAATGCAAGCAAACTTTGTAGTAGAAATTATCGGGAGTTTCTTGTTGAAGGCATATTTGCTTTCATATTCCTATGAGCAAAGCTCATGTCCGTATACTAATGATTTTTTCACCTTTTTTCATTAACATGTTGGATTATATCTGATGTGTAAAAAATATTTTATATAGGCTTGACTTAGCTTCAAAACTCTTCAAGGGCTTATGCTTTCTCCTATGGAGGTAATAATTGAGAGGAAGAGTTACATTAAAAATAAACAACATGACTGTTATGTTGGAAAGAGTCTTGATGTCACAAAAACTTAAAAAATTCCTCATTTATTTTCACTCCATTTAAATACGTCTGTTTTAATAGGAAAACAAGTAGAGAAATTCTGATGTGAACACATTTTAAAGTAATGACCAAAGATTATTAATATTTTAGGGTATTTCACATTTTAATTTCTTCACTTACGGCATCATTAATCCCACTCCTGAAGGGACTTTAATTTAATTACAGCAGAAATTTCAGTGCTGGCTAAATCCCTGTGTAAGACTCATAACATATGATCTCCTTGGTTCAAAAGTCTATTGTGTAATTAATTTTATTTATTCTGCTCAACTCTGTTTTCCCTGATACTAAAAAGCATATTGGCAAAGAAAATGACATTATTACTGATATAAAATGACAGTGATGAATCTAACAAGGTTTTCCGTACCTTGAGGGTCATCTGACTTCGCTGTTCAGGGAATTATCATACATATCCACATTCAGGGATTGTTATACATAAAAGATCTAGCAATTTAGAGAACAGAATAGTAACAGAGAAGTCCTAACTGTAATGCTAGTTTTCAGCTGTTTGTTGCTATTTCCTCTCCCATAACAGGCAATTATAATTATTTATCTGTTCCATGGGATCACTGTAGGAATAAACTTCACTATTTATAATGAGATTTAAACCTAGATAAATGTTGTTTAGTTGACTAGACTAAGAAAAAAAAAAAGTGCGTTTTGTTTTGTTTTTTAGGAAAAACATGAATATATGAATATTTAAGAAAACTATATGAAGTATATCTCTGATATTTATATTGACAGGTTGGCAAGACATGTTTGGGGAATCACAATAACTCAACATCTTCTTTGAAGACAGCAGAAATGGAGACAGGCTTTCAGGTATTCTGTTTCTGAGTAATTCTCAGGGTTTTATTAAAAGGTCTTGTAAAGCATGCAATTACTTGAAGCTTATTTACGCCTTCCATGAAAATGCTTTTGAAACCGAACTGCTTACTCAGTTCAGACTTTGTACCTGTTTGCATTTCATCTGCTCAGAATGGCTTCTGGTTGTTAACAATTTGCAGAACTTTAATACTTGAAGAACTGGGCTATCTTAGTAGTCAAATGACTTAAGTTAATAACGTGATGTCCTTATTCCTGGGAACAGGATAAGGGAGAGGTTTCCAAAATAATTATATATCAACAGTTATGCGAGGCTATATGCAGCCATGTTAACAGTGAAAAAGTCTTAAGCAAGTTGCACACCTGAGCTCTTCATTTGCTAGACCAAGAGAAAAAGATAAAAATCACCATGATTATAAAGCTACATCACACTTGTATGGTTTTGCACTGTCAAAGATTGTTAAATATACTTCCTCTATTAGAGATTAGAATCCTTTTCCAGACACAGTTGACAAATATCATATTCTATTCTAGTAGTTTGACTGGTACATCAGTTTAACAGAAATACAGCTCTGTGTGCACTATTGTCATGGATTTTTCATGTACTTTTTGATTTGCTTATGGATGTGCATATTATGTATGCAATACTTACACTGATGCTATTTTCCTCTTCAACAGAAGTTTCACAGCCCTCCATGGACTAAATCTGAAGATAAAAAATCACCTGAAAGAATTGAGAAAAAGTTTGAAGAGTCTGCTAGTAAAAAAGAAAAAAAACTCTAAGCACTGCTAATCTACATTTAAAATGTCCATCACTTGCTTCCACCTTCATATTCTTTTTAGTCCAGAGGCATGAAATGTACTAGGTTTCTAAAGCATGCATTTCTCACTATTTTATGAATGTTTGTAAATTAGTCTAGAATAGACCAATTAGTACCTTACAGCAATAATCCAAAACAGGTGTTTGAAGAAATGCTTTGTAATACAGTCCAGTTTTTGAACTCTTGTTCTATCTGATCAGTAACTGCATACTATAAATTACTTTCTTTGTAAACAACAGCCATTCTCAAGCATTTTCTCAGTCTGTTCTATTTCATGTACCTTTATGGAAGATTAGGTTTTAAATCAAATTTAGAATTAAGGGGCAGTTAATGTGGGAATAAAAAAAATACTTGTGTAAATATAGTTGAAGTACAGTACTACTTTTAAGAGCCACTGTAAAAATCAGAACAGTGGGGAACCATGTATACTTACCTTAGTAATACTATTTCAAATCTGCTTACCTAAACAATAAAAGATGTTGGTTTGGTTGGGCTTTTTTTCTAACTGCTATTGCAACTAGTCAATTTTTGAGCACTGAAGCAATGACAGAAATGCAGAGTTAAGGGAATGGAGATAGAGTCATGGTTTTTAGGATTCAAGCAAAAATTTTTGCAGGTAGAAACAAGTTATAATTTATAACTTGAGTATTAGGCATGGAGTCAGTTCCATCCCTTATAGTTGTGCTGATTTCAACAGGATAAATATATTTTAAGTGGTAACCCCCAATTTTGTCCACTGTAGGAGTCACTATCTATGTTAAGTGTCAGAAGAAGTGAAACTCCGGCCACAAAATTAATCAGGAAACAGATAAGGCTTTTCACATCTGATCCTATAATCAATCATCATCAAATCGTACCTATCAAATATAATACGATTTTGTTTCAGGCAAATGTGGGCCACACCACAAGCATTTACTGCATTTCAGTTCTAGTCACAACAAACACGTCTGAAGACAGTCTGCTCTATTTCAGTGAGCAAGAGCCTTGTGATCCTGTCATGTCTACAGCTGCCATTAATTTCTAATCATGTCAACATTTCTTTGCATATGACACTCCTTAACTGAAATATTTGAGGCATGGTCTGAAAAAGTCACTGCAACTGTTCCAGTCATCTGTCTAGAAAGGACATGGATCTCCACATACATACATGTTCCAGAGAAGTGAGGTAAGCTGTCCTATCTGGCATTCATTATACAGTAACCTGTGAAGTTTTTATATTTTGCATTAGTAACGGGCTATGAAAAGACAAAAATTGTTGTGGCAGTCTAGTTCAGATCCATTTGTTACGAAGTGGTCTGAAGGACTGTCTTGCCTGTTTAGACAAGAATTTCTTTCAATATGAATGGGGAGAGAATCACACTGAGTCTTTAGAACATTAAAGTTAAGATACACTGAATTCTTTGTCTCTGCCTGACCTTGTGGCTTTGGGAAAGCTGTCTCCCTTCTATAAGTGCTTTAGTGCAAATGATATAGTGCACTACTTTCTATAATGTGAATATATCACTATAGGATAAGATAGTTTACTTTCACTTTTTAAAGTCAGATACGAAATACTAGCACTATTTCTTTGCTTGTTGGAAAAAAAATTCAATTTTCATTTCTTAAAGGGAAGCTGCAGAAATGTGTGACTTTCTGGAAAAATCTCATAGCAGTTAATAACAGCTAGAAATACCTATTTTATTTGTCTGTCTTTTATGTACTTTGAGCAATCTTTTTTTCTATATCAGTGTCTATATATAAGGTGTCTATAAGACAAATTCCCATTTGGACTCCACTTAAAAACACAAAAGAAAACCATTTCACGAATAATACAGCATAGTCTGTGTTTGCAATCCTAGTTGGTAGTTGCCATTTAATTTTACTTTTATTGTTTCTTTTTAAAGTGACAAAGCAGGCAACTGTAGCTGGTATACTTATGATTAAATGTGTATTAAAATGCACTGCTATGCAAGAATTGTTATTTAAATTAGTAGTTTAAAAAAACAAAACAAACCTCAAATATTAACCATACCCAGCGACCACTAACTTGTTCTTCCAAAATATTCTTAATGGTGCTGTGAGTCAGGACTATATGCATTAATGACCTATAAATCACTGACTGGATTTTATTGTAATAGTTTAACTGCATAATTTTTGTCTTAATTCAAGACAGGAAACAACTCATGCATGAAGTAAAACATGCATGTAAATTATCAGACCAACGAAACTTTCCTGATAGTCATTAACAACGTTCTCTAACTGAAAATATTTTTTCCTTAAATTTCCCTAAGTTATTTTCAAGTAGAACAGTGTTAGAGATTTACTTCAATGCTTTTACCTTGATTTGCACAGTGAAAAAAGTGTCCTGAATTTTTTTTATATGGTGATTCAGAAAAATAAGAAAAGTAACAAGAATTTTAGTTTTTCACAGCACATTCACCATTGTACTACAGCAATGATGTAGTGATCTCTTTGAACTTTATCACGATTAATAGTTCAATTTTATATATTTGAATACTGTAATGAACACTAATTGCAAGAGATTAGAATTATGTATTGGTACCTAGTGACCAAGCTATGTTGAACTATATGAAAGTAAACAAAAGTGACTGTTCATTTGAAATCATTGTCAGACATGGATGTAGTAGTTGGGGGATAGGGGAGGGAAGCCTTCTGACTATGTACAGATACGGGATGGACACTTCACAGTCAGAAGAAACCATAGATCAAAATTAGCAAAAGCAGCAGTTCAGTCTGTATTTAGGTACATACATAAACTGTGGTTGCTAGTGCATGTGTTTACATCAGGCCCACTCAGACAGGAGCTTGAGATGTATCTGCCTGCACCCTTCCCTTAATAGTACAGCCAGAAATCTATGTTTTGTTACTTGATAGTACAGCCAAAAGTCTAGGGTTTATTACAAATAGTCAACAAGAAGATTTTTAAGTAGTAGTCCAAAATGGATATAACAAGTCAGTTAAAGCTAGACACTTCTAAAACCAAGGCCTTGTAGTTGGAAGTGTTGATGTTTCTAAACCAGGTCTTTCCTCCACTCCCAAGGGCTGGGAATTAAGTTAATATCAGAGCTGCTGTTTTATTTACACAATCCTGCCAGTTCACTGCTGCATCTGAAAACAGATGAGCAACATTCTAGGTGTAATGTTGCACATCAGTGTCTATGCATGCATGTTGTAAACATACCACCTTGCTCTATACTATGCTCAGCTGGAGAATAACTAAACCTAAATAATAGTTGCAAATACATGGAAACCTGGATATTTGTCATGTTTGTCACTTTGTTGCTGTAAGTTAGTAGGAATACTTTTGAATAACATGATGACAGTTATATAATATTTTGGTGTATAAAGACACACTTGGTTAAACATCTGCCTTTGTCAAACATTGACCTGTAATATAAAGTGATGTGATGCTCAGAAGAATTTCATTTTATGCATCAGATAATATCCTCTCACTTTCTTCTTCGTGTCTTTCTGTCTTTCTGTCTTTTTCTACTATGAACCTGTCATCTAAAGAGTCAGTTTCAAGGATTATGTTGCTATTAAATCCTGGTACAGTAGGTGCTAACACAATACAGCAGTCACATCCCATTGAAAAAAAGACATTTTCTGCAGGTACATTTATTCATATTTCTCAGGTCACTCAACTTGGACAACTGATTTGGTACAGACTGTACTGGATTAGCATCTGACATCCGGTTGAGGTATCATGTCAAAAACTATTAGTGCAGAACCCCAGATTTATCTCGAGTGCTGAGAAAAGAATTTTGGTAGTTTTAGTTAAAAGTGTTTCTTAATCAATGAATAGTGCTAAGTTAAATATTGGCTTTACAGGTCGTGATAACATTTGTGATTGCTAATAATAAAATGTCCATTACTTCTACAAAGCTACAAAGTTAACAAATATATGGCCTTTAGCTTGTGATAAATGGACCCATTTCTTAGGTTATTCACATGCAGAATGAAGCCATTATGTGTAATTTGAGCAAAATCTAACACTTAAAGAAAACATCTTCTTGTGGTGTCATCGCTCTGCAGATGTGACAGGCAAAGGCTCACTGCAAGTAATGAAATCATATTGCTTTTACCTTTTCCAGTGCAGATGGGATGACTGCCACCTGTAAGAAATTCCCACATGTCCTGATGTTCAGCTAAATTTAGTGGTGCCAGCTGGGTCGTCTTCTCAGGTTATAATAACCTTAATATCATAGGATTGTCTTTGATCGGGCAAATGGTACTGCATCAGAAATTAATTTTTCATTGCTGGCCCTTGGTGCACATATGCCAACTCAATATTGTAAAGTCTGTTGAAATAAGCCTGATTTTTCAGTTTGTATGTTGCTCTGCATTTCCACCCTGCAGTGCACCCTGAAGGTACTTTCTTGCACCTTTCTACCCTTCTTGTTTCCTGATGGACCTGGGTGATCAAAAAGGAGTTTGAAGCTGGATTTTTTTCATGCATAATATGTGAGACCTAATTTCTTATTATTCCTGAATCAGGATATAATGTATTTGTTGGAAATAATGTACTCAGTGCTCTTTAAAACTGTTCAGTGAATGATACATCTGTCTCATTCCTTTCCTCATTTCTTTCTCCCTCTTTTAAATACCATTTTAGCCAGGAAAAAATGGGCATAAAAAAAGAATTTTCCTCCAGGAAACATACTGGTTTGAATTATTGCATAGAGAAAAATAATTCACTAATTCTGAAAAGCCTGCCAGAGCAAAACAAAACAAAAAAAAATTACTGAGAAAATCTTTTTATTTCCCTGGGCTTGCAAAACTTTTACCAATCCAAATTTTAATTGCTGAATTAAGAACAGTAAAGGGCAGAAAGTGTAGCAAATGACTCAGTGATCCTATTTTTATTAATGACTGACATGCAAAATAATGAGTTTGGGTTCATTTCATGAAGTTGCTTTGCCTTTTATTTTCACAACTGAAAGCAAGGACAGTAATTTAGACAGTGACTTTTGAGAAAGAGTATTCGTTTTGTCAGTTGATATAGACCTAGTCGTTCTAGCATGCAGCCAGCTAAGGGGAATGCTACATCATGGCAATGAGGAAAAAACGTGTGTTGCTCTTCTCGTAGCAGTTGGTAATGGTGTCGCTGGCAGTTCAACACCCTCTTCAGAATATTGAGCTCTTAACATAACAAGAACATTTTCTTTAAGTTTATAAAATGGTTTATTCACTTGGGAATCAGATAGGATATAGTTTTTATAGCAAGAAAAAAAGCATGAAACATTCTACTCCTATAATTAGTTGCCTGTAAGGACAGATTAATTCACTGTCCCAAGGAGAGGGAGTTTGTATATTACATCTTTCAGTGTTCATCTATTTACCATATTCTATGAAGCTAGAAGGACTATAGAACTTTGAAACATGAGTGTAGATACATACAAGTTGTTACACGTTTATTTTATACTTTACAGTTTATTTTTAATTAATAAATGTGATTATTAAGTCCTATGTGCACATCTACCCACAAACCCTTCCACATGCTATACAGCAGAGAGAGTATGAGTAGTGTAATAACACAGACGTAAAGAGGCAATCATAGGCCGAGTGGTAAGATTGATTGTTAGCTCTCAAAAATCAGCTTTTAAAGTGGGATTGGAAATATTTTACGTGATAAGTGTATCTTAGTGATCTCAGAAGAGAAGTACCAACAGACCAGACACCACAGTAGAAAGTGATCTTGTCAGGCTACGAATTCAATCAAAAACTATTATAGGAGCCACTCAAATCACATTCTGTGATTCTCTGAAGGCTTTTCTCTCATCATGATTTTTTTATTAGCACTATTATTCTCCTTTTGAGGTTCTTGTACAGTGAAATATTCATATCCAGACTTTAATCTGTGAAAACATCACTATGCTGTGCTCTGATACTCATGAGAAGTACCCTGGCCTCCCTGTTTTGCAGGCTTGGACCTATCATGTTGGCTGCAAGTCCTGTCAGTAAGAAGTCTTGGATTCTCTTCAAAATTTAAATATTTTCCTCCTCCAAAAAGTAAAGCTCAAATGTACCAAAACTTTTGGGATAGGTGCACTTTTATTCTGCTTCATTTTTGAGAGCTCAGCTGAAATCAAGAGAACCAAGCTTTAAAAACCTATAAAATGCTACTCATCCAAAGCTAGGGGCAGACTTTTATGGGTGTGTATACATAGCAATATGCTAGTAGACAGTTCACTTTTGTGACAAATATTTCTTATTTCCGACTGTAGGACACAGGAGCTTTAGTCATATACTGGAGATTTGTTGTGCTACAGGTAGCACCAAAACAAAATTAAAAAAGAGCTGCCCCCACAACAATCTGTGAAATGTATTTTGCAAGATGGTGTTTCTTGCGTGTGTGTTGCAATGTCCATAGACAGAATTACACTTTTCATCAGTGAAGAAATAAAAGGGAGAAAGGAGGATGTTTGGGATTTTTTTTCCCTTATTCCATTTCCATAAGCATTTGAAGGAGGGGAAAAAGTAAAAGCAAAGCAAACCCAAACAAAATACCACCAAAAACCCCACAGTATGATGGATTTGAGAGAGTAATCAGTTTGTGTGTTTGGATTTTTTTTTTTCCAGGGAATTTCACTCTTTTCAGCTATGAGAGTTGGAAGCCTTATGAAAAGTCTTGAGTAGGTTATGCTTGGGATATGTTAGTCAGGAAGCAATAGACTTGACCAGCCACAGTAATAGGCTTGTTGTCAGTTGTGCAGCAAAAAGAGTGAGTCTCAGGGAGCACACTTCACAAAAGGGGAATATAGAGAAGACAAGAAAAAAAGTCAAAACAAAAAAATACATTTCTGCCTGATAAAAAGAATGCCCCAGTTTTCTAGCCTGATACTTACTATTACTGTTTAATGAGACATTAAAACCATGTGTCAAATTATGTGGGCAACGTCTCTTTTCATGTTCATTCTGAACCTCTTAAGAACCTATTTTATTCTTTTTTCATGTTTCTCAATCTGCAGAACCACCACAAGGTGATTCACGCTGTCATTTCCTAGTGCTTATGTCCATAAGAAGCTGCTCCCCTGTCATTTTTCAAAGTGATGTAGACACACCCTGCTTCTTGCTTTTTCTTTCATCATCTGTTGTAGTCAGGAAGAGCTATTTTAAATCGGTTGCTGTCCTAGCATGTGTCTCACCAAATTAAAGGATGGCTCAGCTGGCAGGATCCTGCTGCCCAGGACACATGGGGTGCTAGCTTGCTTCTGCTTTCCACTGGCCACATGCTGGGGAAGAGGGGAGAGTATCTGTGAAACCAGCCATGTATTTTGGGGGATAGGGTGGTGGGGTGGGGGTTAGAACAGCAGTGTGGATGGCAGCTTGTGACTGATGTTACAATGAAGTGTATTAAAAAGTGAAACCTGGTAATTTGGAGTCCCAACTTGCTCCTGTCACCTCTGATTCCATTGCTAGGCAAACATTCTTCATGTCATCTTGAGCAGAAGGAGGAAAACAAAAACCTGAGAGCACAGGTTCCTGGAGAGGCAATAAAAGAAAAACCTTCCTCTCCTCTCAGTCTGTTTCTTTTAATTAAAAATGATTTTAAAGTAAGCAGAAGAAAGCAGGCATTGTCTCCCTGCTCTTGTTCTAGCTGGCAAGGTTGAACCGCTCTAATCCATAATATCTGTAATATCTCATTAATTTAGGACTTATATTTCTTGTTTTTCTCCTTTCTTGCAGTATCATTAATTACAGCCTCATCTATAGAAGCAAAGAGTACTCTCAAACAATGGAAAGGAACATCTTTTTCATGTTAATCAAGCAAAGGAGTGGGAAAAGAATGGGAAATTGTCATGTATTGCACATACAAGAGAGAAGGAAATCATGCAGTTGAAGAGTACACAGGCTGAGCGGTAATTCATGCACTCTTCCCTTTCTGATAAAACAACTTTCATGGTTTATGTGGCAGTTAAAGGACCTGGAATTTGTTATTTCTGCTTCCCAAAATGGCATGTCAGGAGGCTGAGCTTCTCTTGGTTTACATGGTATTTATGCAACATTAATAATGGAAGTTTTACCCTCCTAGCACTTCAGAGTCTATATTGCTTGGGACTGAACGTGAAATGCTTTTAAAGAGAGTCAGTGACAATTATAATAACAGCCCATCTTGATTATATATTGAAAAATAAGCGTTACATCTGTTAAATTTATTCCTGTTTTCCTCTGAGCTCTAGATACAAAAATATCTGCATTTCTATAGTGCAAATGTTAACAAAGGGATGACAGCACATTACCAGAGAGCATATGCACAGCTGTGGAGATATTCTGTACAATTTCCCAATGAGCATATCAAACATTTCACAACAATTAATGTCTTCCTCAGACTGGCTGGGTCAGCAGCAGAGTGAGGAATTCCGTAAAGACGCCTTTGATTTTTTTTTTCAAGGTTATATTTACTGGACCTGCTGCGAGGAGCAAAGTTAAAACTGAAGGAATAGAGAGCTACTATGGATTATCTTTTCAGTATCCTTTATTATCACAAACAACTGTCACTGACAAAAGATCATAATCAGATGCTTCAAAAAACAGGGCAACAGATTTTTAGAGGAGAATCGTACATTTTTAGATAATCCTCTGGTACCAGTTGTCAAAGATTTGCTTGAATCTTGAAATAAGAGTTAATACTATTTCCAAAGCTGTTGGGTACTTAGTACAAACAGAAATTGTAATTTGGACTAAATTCGCAGGGAAAAGATTTTCTAGTATAACTATGGGTAATTTGATTTTACTTAGCAGTTTGATTAAATGCAAACCAATTATCTGTTGTAAATATAGTATAAATTGAAAGGCTGAGAGCCGTGGGACTGTTTAGCCTGGAAAAGGGAAGACTGAGAGCGGATCTTATGAATATTTATAAATATCTGAAGGGTGAGTGTCAAGTAGAAGGGATCAGTCTCTTTTCAGTGGTGCCCTGTGATAGGACGAGAGGTAGTGGTAGGAAGGTTAAACACAGGAAGTTCCACCTCAACATGAGGAAAACCTTCTCCACTGTGAGAGTGACAGAGCTTGGAACAGGCTGCCCAGAGAAGTTGTGGAGTCTCCCAGAGAGATTTTCAAGACCAGCGTGGATCTGTTCCTGTGTGGCATGGCCTAGGTGTTCTTGCACTGGCAGAGGGGTTGGGACTCGATGATCTCCAGAGGTCCCTTCCAACCCCTACCATTCTATGATATCAGAAGGAATCTTTCCACTAAACATTTTTACCTCACAGATGGTCCATAAAATTTAAACATATTTATTTGGTTTAATCAGTTTGTTTCCATTCATTAAACATTTGTGCTTCTATTTTATGAGATAGGTAGTGCAAAGCTGTTTTCTTTGAGCTTACCTTTATTACTTGGCAATTTCTTATGATGAAAAAAAAAGGAAAGTGAGGAAATTAGAGGGTGCGAGTTTTATCAATATCCTTATTTTCCAGCTAAGTATTTAAAAACATGAAAGTATTTGATATTCTTGTTTTTTTAGGCAAGATAAGCAAGAATTATTCAAGTATTTAGCTGGTTCTTGTGAAGTATGCTTTTTCATCTCTATATATCTGCTGAAGAGATTTTGGTCTTCTTGGCCCATTTCCTCCAAATTTGTTGGAGGACTTGAAGACTTAGATATTATTTTGTAAGTGTTAAGAAAGTAATCAGTTGATACAGGAGAGAAATTCTAAAACTGTTCAGAGGGCCTTGATATGACTCTTTCCCCTGAAATCTCTGCAGAATCTAGGTGATCCAAAAGAAGAGATTAAGTGGGTGTTTGTAACTTCTTGTGCTCAGAGGTCAATCAACTTTCATACTTAGACCCCAAGGCACACAGGCATTCTTAGATCTGATGCTATAATGAATAATTTGTTCTTTTGGGCTGAGTTCTAGCGATGGAAAGGGAAAGGGAGAGGAACATGCAGAGAAGAGGAGAGAAGGCATGTGGAAGTCTAAAATATACACATAAGAAGCAGAAATGTTTTCCTTCTGATAATCCAAAACCAAATAGTCAAATTCAAAAGCCTGCAGTAGAAAGTGATTTCTTACAGAGGGGGAAAAATATTTGTGCATTATTTCAAAACTATGGCTGTTGTTTGGATGCTTCCACTACAGGTAAACATGTTTGATTATTCTGGCAACATTGCCATAATTTGTTTGAATATTTCTTTATGTGAGTTTGGTTTTGACCTGAAATAAAGTTTTTGGGTTTCTCTTGCAATGGTGAAATTAAGTGGAAATATGAAGGCAATATTTTTTTTTCCATTTGATATTTCTAGGAAAAGTAGAGAGGACAAAAGATGAGGATCAGTTGCATCATGAATTATTTTTACTTCTGTGGCCAGGAAAGTCAGATGTTTTAGTTCAAATCCCTCATCTCTGCAGAACACTTGGGTGTGGTAGTTGTTAGTCACATTCACAGGCAGGTCCATATCTACAATAAGAGACTTTGGGTGCATCATTCTCAGGTCCAGTGTGAAATTCTTTATGTACCCTCTGAAGCTTTGGTACCAGCACCTGCCAAAGGCAAAAGTACAGATTACTGTGCCAACATTGGCATGACCTCATCCACTCTCAATGCATTTCAGTGACTGTACTTTGGATTTTCTTTACCTGGTCCTGTGAAGTGAATTTCCATCAGCAGTTGGGGCACAGCAGGTGTCTCCTTTGGAGATGCTATCATTTAGCTTCATCCAAAATTAATCCAGCTGATGTGTTTGGAGATGACACTGCTATGTAAACTACGCTGCATGAGGATAGGGGATTCAGAGATTCACATTAACAGCATAGTCCTGATGTGAAATAAAATACCGATGTAGATGTACCTAATGAGACACATCAGTTGGCTCCTACAGTAGGCGGCTTGTTACGTTTTTCAGAAAGTATAGAGGGCAAAAGCATAAATGGAGGGACAAAACTTTTGAAAATTCTTTGGGAGTTTACAATTCAAGGATCTTCACCAAGTTAAGTAAATCTTTCTGTTTAATGAGTGAGTTAAGCTGTGAATGTTATGTCAGCTGGATGTAGGTTATGTTTTTAAGATATGCATCTACAATTAAGCAATATTTATGATTATTAAAAAGATGCATATTTATGTCTTCAACTTATCTTTAACAGACAATGAAATTAGTTTATGAGTAGGTTCAATCCTATCAAATTTGGCATGTCATTCTAATAGCCTGCTTTACAGCTTTAGAGAGACTTGAAATAACTTTTCTTATTTTGAAATGGAATGAACCAATGTTGAACAAGAAATATTTTTGGTTGAAATGTTGTGTTTAGGAATAATGTAAAAGGAGAGTTTGAATTGTATGAGAACCATTGTGCAAAATGTAAGGGCTGTATGCATAGCTGGTGTCTATATTTCATAGCTGCATTAAAATTATTATCAGAGCTCTGCCCCTTATCATCTTCTGGAAGAACTTTAATTTGACCAATGTGCTTAGTGAAAATGATTGTAGACAAGTAGCATTAGGTTATTTTGGTTGAACCCTCATTTCAAGATGTCTAAACTACTTCTACTTTCATATTATTATGAAGCCTTTGGTAAAGGTGATCAATTTTTTTTTTTAAATTATGGACCTACTTTCTTTTAACATGTACATTTTAAAAAGAAACACAGTTTGTAAAGTTCAATATCATTCACTCTGCCTTCAAAACAGAACAGACAGGTCTTTTGATCTGACAAACAATGGTGCAGGACAAGTAGTCTAACCTGAGTAAGAAAGAAATGATCCAGCTTCAGGTCTTATTCAATAGAGGTTTCTACTGAAATGGCTCCAGCTGTTTCCACGAAAATCCGAAATAAATAACCTACCTTCTGTTGCTGCTGAGTAGCATACAAAATAAAGACTCTGGTGAGTCATGACTGGTATTTTAACTAAAGATCCACATAGCTAAACTAATGGACAGTATCTGTTACAGTCAGTTGTATCCCCATGTGTGAAAGTGAGTAAGAATTACACAGCTGAAAATGATTCAGAGAAGCAGAAAATAGCACAGACAAGAAAAACTCACCCAAAACACAATGGACTGATTTTGATATGCTTGATTATGGTCAAAACTAACTTCATGGAAATAAATTATTCCTCAGAGCAGTCCCAAATATATTCTGCATGCTTTCACAAGCACCTCGAGGTAAGCCCACATCCAGCCTTTGTATTGTCTTTGAAAAATGTGTGCATTTTACTTCTAGGGCTGAGTAATCCCAGCAGCTTCTCATAACAAAAATGTGAGAGAAAGGAGTGAGCCAAGAACTCAAATGGTCTGTGCAGCCTCTGTGCAAAGCTAAGCAGCATATTAACAGCTCTGTACCTGATAAGGTATATGGGTCTAAGTATTGTTATGTCTTCTGTGTGACTTGCAGAGCACTGCAACAGAACACAAAATGTTGTGAAGGACTTGTTAAACTGGTAAGCATCTGCTAAACAAAAAATACAAGAAGGAGTTTTAAGAGGCATCTGTTCCCCAAGGCAGTCCAGCCTTTTGTGAGCATATTACACACTCAGAAATCAGTCCAAAGGGATCAACTAGAGAGAGAGAGGTGTGTGTAGGGCTAACTGTGGGGTAGTGGTAAAACCCAGGCTGTGTGAACTGTTGCCCCTTAGTTGTGTTGCATACTTGTGACTCATGATGGGTGCAGAAGTGAGGTGATGAATGCTGAAAACCTGTTTCTTTTCACAGGAAAAGATTAACGGGAGGCAGAGGGTGCTGTGGTGAAACACTTGACTTACATGAAGCTTATTTTGTGTAAATGGAATCCTCCACCTAAAGCAAGTGGGATCCCAGTTGGAGTTACTCTTTCAGCAGCCAACTTAAGTTTACAGAACATCTTTTTTTGATGGGAGACATGATGTGGTGGCATCCAGCCAACTAGAATCATCAGCTTTTAGGTACAGGTACCTCCTGGCAGTCCTGCCCTGCTCTTGCTCCTGCTCACCCAGGTTCACCTCACCTCTCTGTACCTCCCCAGCAGGTCTCTTGTCACAGTTAATTGGATCTGCACATCTCTGTTTTAAACTCAGGTTGTGAATGCTCTGCAAGGCTAAAGGTCATTGTTTGTCTGATTTATTTTTTTCTGAGTGTACTTTCTCCCAATAAGCTGAAACAACAAATATAAACAATTTTTGGCAATTAATTTGTTCTAGAAATCAACCCAGAAATCTCTAGTAACCTACATTAAATGTCCTAGTTCCTTACTAGGACATAAATTTCTGGAATGCCATTAATACAAAGAGACCACCTGTGTCAAGTAATCTGATTTTCCTTTAAGCTCATCACAGATATTTCTCACATTCTCCACACGTAGCAAAACTCTGTAGTTTCATTATAGTCGTATTTCAATCCCTCAACACTGATTTCAGTGTAATTTATATCTTACCCTGGTGTAAGGCAGAAGTTGGTTTTGATGGTTTTATCTTTATGTAGATAGAAAAAGTGTGCTGTGTTAGAGAGTAAGAAACTCATGAAGTGAATAATGACTACGGTTTTAGAGTTTTCATTTAGAATTGTGTCTCACTAGAAAGTCTCAAAAACGAATTGGAAGGCATATGGAGGGCTATTAGTGTGTATGGAGATATACAAGGACCTAATGATCGAAAAGTATGCTCATGTAACATGCAGCCATATCAGTGTGATATGAATGATCTGTCCCCTTTGGACCTGAGAAATCTGTGGGTTCCCAGGGGCAGGGCAGAGCTCCTCAGCAGGGAAACATCAGCACTCCGCTTGGTGCTTGAAGGCGCTGACTCTTATTTTGAAGATTTTTGCCTGTGAAACTGCTACTTCACTGAAAAAGGAGGGGAGAAGAGGGAGCAGGTTTCTAGAGATCTAAAAGTAACTGGTTATTTGTTGTGTATGTTCATTCGAGAAAAGGAAGGAGTTATTTGCAAGACTTCAAAGATGTCTTGCGTTACTAGAGTCAGGCAAAGGCTTGAAACAGTCTGGTTTATGACCTCTTACAATTTTCAGAGTTTTATTTCTTGGCACTTTTACAACATCAGTTAGGCTAAGCTAGTCTAAGGAGCTGGGCGCTGTGAGCTGCTGACTTCAAAAGCAGATGGGGTGAGACTAAAATTTCTGGCCAGGGAGGAAAAGGAACAAAAAATATGAGAAGTAGAAAGGAACTTGAGAAGAGGCAGAAAATGGATATAGAGGACAGTGGGGGAAAAGGATGTATTTGGAGGAAGCATAAAAGAGAATTGAGGCAAAGGGATATTCACAATATGTTTATGAAAGTCTCTAGTGACTCTGACAATTTGTACTAACTGCTGTGTGCTGTTTCCTCTGTCCATGGGATGAAAATTCACATGTAAATTTGTTTTAAATCTAAACTCTTTGTCATATGGGTACACCTTGGGTTTTCCTACAAATGCACAAAACCCAAAATGACATTTCATCTGTAGACCCTCCAGCACTGCCCAGAGATATGTGGTATAACAATCTAGCACCTTAACATCCACCTCCTTGTTCTGTCTTGTTAAATAAGCACAAACTGAAAATAGGAAGGAAAGGAGAAGTGTCTCTCTTTTTCAAAGAATATACCATGTGAATGGACATGATGCTCAAATGTGACCAGAACAAGGCAGCAGAAGTATGCCTTGAAAGCAGATTTATGCAGATCCAGGTAGACCCTTTCCCTGAAATAGAAGGAAAGAGAAGAAAAAGCAAACCCCATTGCTATTCATTTTGGTACCTGATCCAGAGCATAAGCTTTTATTGGGTCTCAGTAGAGCAGAGATTACTTAAAAACAGGAAATATGTAGAACTGTCCCTTGCAGTAGATGGTGATAAATTGTCTTGTCACTGGCTGGAGGGTCTCTAGGCAAAATTGTTCTGTAAGATACCCTAACTGCAGAAGATGTGGCACTTAACTCTATGTATGGCACTCTGCTCTGTCCAGTGTTTTTTGTGCATATACTGTTCCTCTGGAGAGCAGCTCATGGAATTATTCATGAAGTTATTTTTTCAAATAGATTCAGTCTTCCCCTATTAGAGTCTAGCCTACGATCTTTACAAAGCACTGCTCAGGAGCTGAAGAATGTTTTAATTCAAACTTAAAGGAAATTGTAAAACTAGCCTAAAAAATACACTAGATTATGGAAAAATATACTATATTATAAAACTAACCTGGTAAATCTGTGGGAGTTCTCACACAGCCCACCCCTGGCAAAATCTCCTGGGTCCCAACTGCTGCTAAGAGAGGGCAGGGAATGGGAAATTCAACTGTCTGGGAAAGCATTTGCCCAGAAGTCATCCTGTGAAAAGAGGAAGGTGAATGCCAACCAGGTTAATGGGCATGAGGGAATTGCAGTTTTCTGAGTTGGACACAAAGGAGAGGTGTCTGTCAGGGGGCTATTGGCAGTGGGATGGGCATGTGCAGTGCCACATCTCCCATCCACAGCCCAAGGGACACAGCACTGCTAGCAGTGTTGCTGGTAACCCCCAGGTTCTGGGGTGCATGTGACATCACAGCCTCTCAAATGAGGTGCTTAGGGGCACTGAGAAACTGGCAGGTGCCTATAAACTTTTTACAGAAGTCTAGCATTACGGATTGTCTGTTGTGTTGCTGATATGGATTGTAAATGTTAAGTTCACTAGTTGCTGGTTAATTATGTCATTAATAAACTGCTTCAGTGTTGACCTACTTTAAACTATAGGAACTGAGCAGATTTAACCTGTGATGTAAATCCACACATCAGTCTTTCACGTTGGAGTTACAAGACTCCATTTCATAAATTTTGATTTGCATATCTGTGTAAGAAAGCATTTGCATGTACCACCAAACATGCTAAGATGGCAAACTAGAACATTCTTGAATTGCTACTTCTTTTTGAAGCTAATGTGAAACTAATTCAGAGCTTGAAGGGGGAAAAAAAAAAAAAAGAGCTGTTCAATATGTTAAAAAATAATCTTGTCTCACATCCTGACTGAGGTTCTGAACATTAGCCTGCCCTTCTTGCTTCTCAGAGGAAGACCCAATTCAGCAGAAAACTGTTTGGATATTTTTTGGTAAAAGATTTTACATACACGAAAACAAAATTTTCTGGTGAAGTTGTGTTGGAGAATGGGAGGCAATGGACATTGCTGATGAATGTGCACTGAACAGGAAAATTGAATTATACTCCCTCTTATAAGCTGCTGGGCTCTAACTTCTGTAGAATACAACAACTCTCAGTGTATGAATGAAAGGGAATTGCTTTCTGACATTTACACGCAGAACCCGAGGTCCAACGGGAGGTAAAATTTGCAACACTGACTGTCTGCTACTGGCCCTAGGAAAGCTTTAAATCAAATGTTTCAGATATTTATTCTGCTCTTATTGAGAAGTAAATTGTTGTTTTATTTTAGTTGGGTAGCATACAAGGTGAGGGACAGGAGGAAGATTAGCCTTCAGTGGAACAATGCGATCTCGCCACCTTTTTCATGTTCAGTCAGGCTGTCCTAGAGAAGGGAATTCAGTGTCAGACTCTGGCCTTCATCTCAAAGGTAATGTATGGATAGCAAATTTATTTAAATCATGCTGGAGAACACAATGCAGCAGTGAGGTTAAAATCAGCAAAAACAGGAAGGTCATTAGATCGGAAAGAGTAAATGTGGAAATTTGATATGTAGTGTAAACTTGATAGAAAATCAATTGCAAACTGCTTGAAACAAAGAAATGATGCTCATGCTTTTTTAGTGAATTCCTGCTTTTCAAAATTTGATGTCTATGCCCTACTGTAGAGGTTGGGAATTCTCTGCAGCAGGATACGTCACCACCTTCCTCTTACCTACCTGACACTCCCTGAAAGACAGCTTTTCAAATATCAGTAGGCAAAATCCTGAAGCCAAATGACACTTCAGCAATAACACAGCTGATGGAAAAAAAAGACATGCCTCTGTACCTTGTGTTTGTTATTTTTTACCATCTCCCCAGTGGGAAAATATGTTTATTAATTTTAGTAGTCTCTTTCTGAATAAGAAGCAGAAAAGCACTTTCATCATTAATAATGGCTATTGTACTTCTTTTTCTCTGTGATATGTCCTGACTTCAATGCCAGTTATCTCAGAGATGAAATTACGGAGAATGGGGTCTGCAGCACATGCAGTTTGCAGTGTGTGCTGTCACTGCTTTCAAGGGCTGCATTTCAAGTGGAAGCTACAGTGTTTGCTCTCCCAGCAAAGCTGGAGCAACTGCCTGTTAGACTAGTCTCAGCATGTAGAGATTCAGCCATTAAACTCCAATCACGGTTAATTAAAGTTTTGAAGGCAAAGGTTTGAAATGCCGACATGCTAGAGAGAAACACATTTCCTCTAAGGATTAAATAAGAGTCAGGGGATGGAGCTCTTTTTAGCTCCCTGTTAATTCAAGTCTTTGTCCAGGTGATTTTTATTCACCAGAATAAGACCTGAAGAGCTCAGGACACACACTTGGTGAGCTGGGACCCTAACTCTGGCTGAAGACCCATAAATTAACCAGGAGCTGTCAGCTAGCGGAACATGATCAAACAAAAATGTTAACAATAAACTGTTCAAGAATTCTAAGATATACAGCAATGAGAAGGGAATTGAAATTCAGATAAAAATATGGACTGATCTGAGAGTATTTGCATAATCTTTTAAAAACGAACTAAGCACTTTGCCATTCAGCTTTTTGTTTCTCCTCCTTTATTTGTCCAAATAGGGTAAATATTCATAAAAATCCATTTTTAATAGGTCTATTGCACCAGCTTGGTCTTTCTAAAATGAAACAGAAGATTCAGCATTTGAAATGCCACAGAAGAGGGATATTAGCTAACTGAATGCTAACAGTTTCATACAGATGTCTGCTTATCATGCAAATAGTTTATTTAGATGCAAAGACACATTAGACTCTACTGATCGGAAAGTGAAAAATGGTAGTTGCTTCATGTTGTTCCAGTGTATGTGATCAGAATTTCAGTGTGTTCTCTCTAGTACATCCAATAGCGACACTGAAATAAGCAACAAAAATGAGGGACACGCACACTGTGTGTACAAAGGGGCCTTGATTTCTAATATAGTGTGTACTAGTGGTAGATGGTGGGCTACAGAAGAACAGATACCTTTAAATCAACAGACCATTATGTAAACAGCTGTTAACAAGATAAAGCATCTAATTTCACCTACTGTACTCTTAATTTTACTCCTACTATGCTGATCACCTGTGGATTTCAGCATGACATTTAAAAGGAGGTCTTAGCTGGTTTATATAGTACTTTATAGCTCCTGATTTGCAAAAGGCCAAGTAACTGAGATTACTTTTGAGTTTCAGAAAATAATACAGTTTATAGCCTTCTGTGGAACATGAATGGGTTTTCATTAGTTCTTAAACCTAAACTGCTTCTTGACCTTTCCTGAATATCACACCTATTATTTTTCTCTATAAATCATTCTGAAATCTTAAATGTTGTGCTGTGGTTTAACTCCAGCCAGCAATTAAGCACCATACAGCTGCTCACTCACTCCCTCTCTCAGTGGGGTAAGGGAGAGAATTGGAAAAGAAAACTCACGGGTTGAGATAAAGACAGTGTTAATAGGACATGAAAGGAAGGGAAAATAATAATAATAGAATATACAAAATAAGTCATACACAGTACAATCGCTCACTATGCACTGACAGATGCCCAGCCAATCCCCAAGCCATGGTGTCCCCCAGCCAACTCCCCGTATTTTATATACTGGGCATGATGTCTTACAGTGTGGAATACCCCTTCGGCCAGTTCGGGTCAACTGTCCTGGCTATATCCCCTCCCAGCCTCCACTGGCAGGTGAGGGTGAGAAGCTGGAAAGTCCTTGACTTAAACAATGCTTAGCAACAACTAAACAATCAGCATGTTATCACCATTTTTCTCATCCTAAATCCAAAACACAGCACAGTATCAGCTCCTAGGGAGAAAATTAACTTTATTCCAGCCAAAACAAGGACACATTAGTACATCACTTTTATCTGTTACTATTCCTGAAGATGACTTAATCATCCTTATATCTAGTGTAAAGGTCTTGCTATTGCACAGAACTGTTGATAGGATACGTAATGAAAGTCTTCTATTAAGGATGGGTCAGATAACCGAGTGTCTTATCAGCACATATCCCACAGCAGAGCACTGTTCTCTGTGTGCTAAGCAGACTACAAAATGTTTCAGTTCCTGGAAAACATATCATTTATTCATACTAGAGCAAGTTATTTCTGAAGGCAACAGATGAAAGCAGAAGTCTTTTCCCTGACAAAGATGGGCTTTTGACTGGTGGAAGTACCTGCAAAGAAGGGAAAAGGCATTTTAGAAAGGCTTTTCTGATATTTCTCAGTGATTTTGTGTTGAAGGGAACCACTCAAACTCAAGTCAATATAAGTATCCAATTTTGTTTTCTGTTCCTCCCCTGATATCAAAGCTTAACTCCTGCCACTGAGAGACCGGATGGGTGCCTTCCTCCACTGCAGCCTCCCACTGTGCCAGAAGTGACTGCTCTTGGCTGCCTATTGCCAGCTATCACCATCCAGGCAGGTGTACCAGCCAAAGAAGACTGAAGCATCAGAGGGTGCTTTTGGCCACATTCCAGCACTGTGCAGTACAACACCAAACAAGGGCTTTCTCTATGTGTCTCGTGTCAGTGTACACCTCTGTATTGTTAAGAAGGGTGTAATGTCAGTGTGTAATTGCATGCACTCTGACAAGTTGCCATTGAAAGTCTGAGTATACAGTCTGGTCTGCTTTATATTTCATTGATGTCAAAAAGACAAGAATAATATATGACATTTCATCTTCTGTGTAAATGGACAGTTGGGACTTTAGCAGCAGAAAGATACTACAGAGAAAATATTTGTGTGTGGTTTTTTGTTGTGTTTTTTTCTTCTAATTTTATTTTATTTTTTATTTTCAGAATTGTTTTGCAGTCTTGGGCAGTTGCTAGGCCTTAAGGTATTAAAGTTTATACATCACTATTGCAAAATTTTCTCCTGGAGAGTAGAAACTGCCAAGTAGGAAAAAGAGAAAAGGTAACAGAATGGTTCTTTGTCGTCAGATTACTTTTTATGAGTCTCTGTTGTTTATTCTGCAGTGTACCCCCAATATCAGTTGCTATAATCTCAGTGGAGATTGTGTGAATCCATAAGACAGAAAGTCTGTAAACGTGATAAAGCAATGTCACGTTGTCCTTACTATCAGTTTATCTCCTTTTCCTTTTTACACTCTCATAGGTGACAGTGGTGATAAAAGAAGCTTCTGAGGCAATGTGTTGTCCAAACCCCAGTTGTTCTTGCAGCATATTTATGTGTTTAAGAAGTCAATGGTGTCATCAAAGGGATGATTGACTGAAAACCATAGTGATTTATTAGGGTGGAATAGAAGGATGTAAAGTTAAAGGATGTAAACTCTTGCGGTTTTATGTCTTACTAATGAATAAAAAAAAAAATTTAACAGACTTAAAAATATGTTTATCCAAGGAGTTGTTGCATGTATGACTATTTACATGCATGCTTGAATATATAAATTCATTAGCACAAAATATTTGCATTGTTAGTTTAACCCTCATATATATATATATACACTCTCAGCTTATTTTTCTTGATTTACATTTGCTAAAACACTTAAGAATTTTACTGGATTTGGGATTAGACTTGGAAAATGTGGCTGTAACACCTGTTACTGATAAGCATTTGAACCATGTTCCTCATTCAACATCTCTGAGAGTACCAACACGGACAGAAATGTTTTTCAGAGGAGACAGTTACTGTTCTCCTGACACAGTGTCACCCTGTATATGAGTATAAATAATTTTCTGCATACTCTTCCTGAGGAAGAGCTATGTCTGTGATGTGGAGTTGTTTTTCCCCCGGTAAGAATGTCTGCATGCACAAGTGAAATAACAGCAGGAGTTGCCTGCAGAGATGTGATTGTTTAGAATCATCCCAAAAATGTTCAAAGTCACTGTTTCTCACTTTAACATCATTTATGTTTTCTGTTTCTGTCCGGCTGTATTTAGCTTGACAGTATGCGCACTGCGACTGATATTCTCTCACTTAGGTGCCAGCTTTTACTGGTTGGGTGTGAAAATTGTGTCCACAGGATGCTCAGCTGATTTAAGCAAAATTATCTGGGATGCAAGACAGGAGACAGCATCAGACCTGAAAGACAGTCCATGTACGTGTCTGAACCTTGCAGATCCTACCCTGAAAGCTGTGCAAAAAAAGTGAGTATTAAAAAAAAGCACAGCAACCTCAGCCAGATTTTGAGTACCTGGTGCTAAATACATAAAAGGATGGCAACCAGTGAGTGTTCAGGGACAAAGGATCAAAGTATGAATACTCTTGGAGAGGGAATGTTTCTTTCTGTCATTTCTCCTACTGCTGTTGGTACTTTTCATATTATACTGGACCTGCTGCTATAGTGACACTGATAAGTTTGGAATTGGGACCCATCCTTCTGACCCAGAAAGCTCAGGTTTAACTGAGATAATGCAAACAGTCAATAAGTGAAAGGCCAGAGACAGCTTTTAGAACCAGGTAATCAGACTGGTGGAGAGGCTGTAAAGCATGACCTCCTCTTGCTGTCACCGCTGCCGCTCATGGGCAAATAATTTTCTTCAGCAGAGACAGTTATTGCAATTGGAAATCATCATCTGGACTTATGCTTAGGTTCACTGCTTTGGAAACCCAACTGCTGTAAATCACTACAGTTTTAATTAGTTTCACAACTTACATCAGATGTGCATTTATTTACTACCTGAGCCAACCAGCCCATAAAAAAACAAGTGACCTGAGGAGGAGGAGGGAAGGTGCCAGTAGAGACCATACTGGGGAGGCTTCTTATCAGGGTTTGATATGAATCAGAAGCAAATCACTGGGTCCTGCTTTGAAGCTAATGAAAAATGACTTAGGGCTTTGCTGAGATGGCTCCTTGGGATTGGAGAAAGTATATTAAAGAATGTATTAACAGTATTTGTTTGATATTTACTTAGAAAAGCTGGAAATTATTAAGCAGAAGAGCAGAAGAAGTGTTTGCTTAGCAATTTGTCTTCCAGTGACAGACTGGAGGGGAGGAAAAAAAAAAGAGGCAGAAGAGAAACTCCCAGAAGGGAGATGTAGGTAGTTGCTATGTTCAAGGTAGGGTAAGGTGACAATTCTTGAGTGAAGTAGCTAACGGAGGGTAGTTGACACATGTAATTTTGCTGCTAGGGTGCTAGCCCTTGCCCTAGGCAATAGGAAAGATTTGGGATTTCTAGGATTCAGCAGCTTTGTGTCCTGGTCAGGACAGCAGATCAGGTACTCCAAAAACAGATGAATACAAAAACTCCTTTCTAAAGATTTCAGGTTTCAGAATATAATCCCCAAATCTCCTTAAATTGCACTAGATCTATTTGTCATGTGTTTCATGGGTCATCTGGAACCATTTCTTTTACCAGTCAAACTTCACAAATTCATTTTCTGTATAAAGAATTTTCATTTCAATGGAGGGATAAAAAAGTTTTCATACTAACCATAGAAAATACTCTCCTAAAAAGGAATCCTTTGGTCCTTGCATAACATTAGAGGGAAAAAAAAAATGAACAAAATTTCTTACCGAACTCCAGACCCAAGCAGTTTCTCCTGTCAGCACAGGCTGAGAGTCTTGCACACATGCTCATGAAGGATAACCCTGGGGCTGTACACAGGCCAACTAGATTGATGTCTCATTAGCAAACCTCTGTCCTGAAAACTTCAATTTTCCACAGTTTCCTTGCCCCAAGTGCCACTGAAGGTTAGGGTCAGGGTGGACACGGCATTGTGCTCCTCTGTGCTGCCCTCCTGCACTGATCTGTGCTGGCAGTAGCCTCCAGACAGGGCTCCAGCTGGCCAAGTAATTCTGGAGTAAAAAGCCACCTTCTCTAAAAAAATAGTCTGGTAGCAACCTTTAAGGTCATGTTTCAAAGCAGAAGCAACTGTAAGTCTAATTTCTAAAATATCAAATACGAGTGTTTGTCTTAAATATGCCGAAGAGCCAAGAATTCAAAGCAAAGGCACAACTGCCTGACAGCTCTACCATGCAGTACAAACAGGCAAAGTGAACAGAAATTAGGTATAGAAGCAATTTGTTTTATTGATACTTACCTTATTTTACATGAAGAGAGTGCGTCTGGATTCCTTGTAGTAGGACATCTCCTTTGAGCAACATGAGCCCGTCCCAGTCTCAGTTTGGGGTGCCTGAAACTACACTGCTCTCTCTGGTTGTACAGAACAAAAGCACTTATGGTATTTCCTCCTTCCTATTGCTTTTATTTCTCCTGGACATAATAAAAAAATAAGGATATAAAGGAGATGGATTGTGTTCTAACTGCTCTGTCTATAAACATGATTTCAGTCTTCAGGGGTTTTCTTTTAGTATCCATCACACTAAGCATGCAGTAAAGGGGCAAAATGCACAAAAAAATAGTAACAAAGCCAGTGAGAAAATATAGTGGATCATTTATTAAATTAAAAAATAAAATATGAAGTTGTTTTTTTTTCCTGGGAAGTACAGAGTGGTGTTGGCTTCTAAAACTTGTCATTGGCACAAGCTCAGAAAACAGAATACAGAAGTACAGTGCCAACAGAATATGGAAAAAAATAAGATGAGAACAAAATGTTTACATCAATGGTTCTTTACATGAAGAGTAATACCAATTGCAGTCTACAATGTGCTTATAATTCACTAGTGCTTAAATAAGACACATCAACCAGGGCTTTACGCATCAAATACACCACTAAGCTGTAATTTTGTATAGAATCAGCTATTTGATAAGTATTTCTACTCCATCTCCAGGCCCAATTAAGGTTGCAGTCAACAGGAAATGGTATGCAATTTTGTTTGTGACAGATAAGTAAGTTTTGAAGTGACTTGATATGTTAAGTTATTCATAACAAAAGAAATGCATATATTCTCATGAATTTTACCTTGAAACACCCAAGTACATCCACTTGAGAATATATAGTATTTTTCTTTTGTTTATTGATATTGCAAGGCGGTGCTATAAATGCAACAACTTTGGTATGAGTTGAAAAACTCATCTGTAATAATTAAATTGCAGGCAGCTGTACATGCAGTTTAAACTGAAGAACCTATCTTTTAATTATCTACATTATTTTCCTCAGCAATTCATGCTGGATATATATGGAGATAGTTTTTATAGGAATTCTAGGAATTGCATATACATGCAAGAGTGACCTTAGTTTTAAATGTAAATGAGCAGTAGTTCAGCGTATTTTCAAGGAAGCTTGGAAAATTTAGGCTTGAAGGGCCTGTTGAAGGTCATCTTGTCCTATCTGATATGCAAAGATGGGTCAGTGTGAAAGCTTCTCAGGACATAGAAAGCATCATCCAGTTAAATTTTGAGTTCCCAAGTGGAGACTGCACAAGAGAGATATTCCTCCTGGCAAAAGCTGTCTCAGCACTGGAAGATCTTTGTAATTTTGTGGATTTTTTTCCTTTCCCTAACTGGAATATCCCTTGCTGCAACTTCTAATTATTCTTTGGTTTCCAAATCTATTGCTCTGGCTTCTGGAGGACTTCTTGCAGGGAATCCTCTACCCGGAATTCTTCTGTACTCTATATCCATAAATAAAATGAAATTCAGATATGGCACGTAGGGCAAAATATTTTTTGTGGCTAAAATATGTTTGCTGATGTTTTAGTTCTCTTAAAAGTTTTTTTCACGGTTTGTCATGCACAGGAATCAGTAGGTTCACTGCTATGTAGGAAAGTATGATGATGGCAGTGGACCCTGAAAAAGGTGTGAATTCTCTTGGGACAGATTTGAAGTTGGAGCACAGCTATGTCTGTTTTGTCCATGACCGTAGGTGCTGCTAAGAGGGAACCGGTTCCTTGTTGGTGCTCCTACCCATCCACTGCTACTCTTTTGCATACTATCAGCCTGCATTCAGGGCAGCTACTAAGGATGGGGAAAAGGTAGAGAAGTAAAGAGGACTCCCTTCTTACTGGAAAATAAAATTGCATTTTGTGACAAGGAACAGCTGGTAGGGGGTTATAGCCGATGGTGGGGTGCAGACAGATTTACAGCTATTGCGAAGTTACAAACGTACCTATGAATTTATATTCTGCAGATGAGCTTTTATCGCTCTGATGAGAACCCATGTACTCTACTGTGGAGCATTATTGTAATGTTGGTTAATAAAAATTGCATTGATGTTTTTTCCTTTTGCCTTGCAATATAACTACAGTATTTTTCTTTTTGTTTAGCCATACACTTTGTCATTACAGTTGATGTTGTTTGCAAGCCTGTTGCATTTATAAGAAGAAATTACTTCTGAAGAAGGAAGCAGCTCATTACCCATGGAACACAGCAAAATGAAAATAGCATTTTTTTTGTCTTGAGGCTCTTTGTATCTTAATTCTCCAAATGCCTTAGATACTACAGTTATATAAAATAAGCCATGCTTGATACATATTAAAAAATGGTTATAGCTACTTCTTTTAAGCTGTTTACTTAGAAAAACTGGAAAAATGTCTGCTAACTTTACATGAACTTGTTTTATTTAAAATATGGATGCCTATGAACTAAACTTAATTAATGTAAAACATATAAAAATGTGAGAAGAGTAAAATAAAGTTTAAAACCCTGATTAAAAAATTAGTTAGAACTGAAATGTAATTTAACCTAGGCTAGAAAATATCCACAATAACAGTGGATGGAAATCTACTAAAGTGAAAGTCTGTAAATCCATCTACTTATTTTATTAACCTAATAAATTTCAGCATTTCTGTCTGTGAGTTTATTGTGATTTAATATATCTGCCTTACCACATTTATGATCTAATTTAACAATGTAGCATCAATTTCTACAAATAGTACGTGTTATGAAGTGAATAATTCAAGAACCAGAACACTTAAACAATTAATGTCTTAAGGTTATTGTTTATTTTTGTTTTCATTGATTCTTCTTTTGAGGTTGTGGATTTCAAAATTATATGAAAACTTCATACATATATTTTTCACTCTCTGTTTAAAAATGTTAAGTTTGTGCTTTTTTTTAAGATATAACAAGGTTTTTGACAAGCAATATATTTTTTCTTGGTGAATGACTGTCTCATAATAATATTTCTCTTCCAAATAGTGGTTTTGACACATCCTAAAAACAGACCACAAGATAGAAAAGTATAATAAATCTCTGTTTATTTATGAGTGCATCCTTTCAGTGAGTGACATCTGAACCTACGGGAAGTTTATTTGAATTTCTTTCAGTGGTGAATCAAGTAGTGCTGTCAAAACTCACCTCTATCAAATGGAGATAGTGATGTTTTTACTAGCAATTTTTCTATAACCATGCTAGTTTATCCACTATTTTTTTCTTGCAAAGATTCTTTGCAGAATCTGAATTTCCAGTGACTAAAAAAACAGTGATTCCGCAGAATGAGTAATTATTTCACTACATTAAAACTGCAGGAATTGTTATACATTCATTACACAAGGACAAGTATTCTTTCAAGAATATTTTAGGCAAAGAAATTATATGTATAGAAAAGAATTAGCATAGAAAACACTTGATTAACTGTAATGTAAGATTAGTGTGGACCAACTAGAGAAATGTTATTATCTCAATTTTTGAAGGCACTTACAGGTATATAGATTTCCCAGGGAATTTCAGGGACTACCTTCTTCATTTTGAGCAGAGTGCTGCTCTAATTCTTGCCCATTGTGTCTTTCCAAGAAGGGACAAACAGTCTCAAACTGTTTTATAATTCCTCAGCTTTTCACTTACCACTTTAAATTTGTCAAAAAATTCTGTTAAATTTGAGTGTCAATATCTGTATTTTTACAGCATTAACCCTTAAACAAGAGAGAAAGTGAACAAAAACATCCTAAGAGAAGATTCATCATAATGAGAAGCCTGCCCTCAGCAGGAAGATCAGATATATTTAATTTTTTTTTCTCCTTTATTTCACAAAAAAAGCCCTTTTCATTGAAAAAGCCAAGATGGCAATTTTATACAATCCATTGTTGAGCTTAATTGTGATTTCATTGTCATTTGCAGTTTTATTCAGAATCTGTCTCTTCAGGCTTTAGTGATGCAGACTCCAGCCATTCATTGCTGACAATCACATCATTTGAAAAACAATGACATATTAACAGACAAAAACTGAACTATGCTTTTCTATTCTTAGTAATAACCAGCTGAGAAGGCATCAAGGCCCAAGAAAAGTTCTGCTATGAAAAGTTCACCACAGATCTCCTCTCTAAAGCTTGTTTCTGCTGCAAGTACTTTTTAATCACTTGCTGAATTAGAATAAACTCCTAGAGGGACAGAAGAAATAGAACACAATAGTATAGCACTTCTTAGACCAAGAAATTTATGAAAAGTAACAAAGTTCTTCATATCAGCTTTGTACATTAATATTAAATTATTGATTAATAACTGTTATTTAAAAGACTAAAAGAAAACCCACCGTAGTGCTGCTTATTTATTAGAAGATTTCATAGCAACTTCAGGATGCAAAAATGCTCTCTTAGGAGTAGGAAGTTCAAAGGTATAGTTAAGATCAAACAGACAGATTGTTTTAAAAATATATACGCTGTCATGATATGAAGGCTCAGGGTTCCTATGGACTATGAAATACAAGTCTGGGTAAGTCTGAAGGAGCCAACTAATGACTTGGTGTTTAGACTGTGAGATTTTCAACTAAAAAAAAAGCTAGAAGACTGATATCCCGAAAGACTTCCAGAGAACCCTAACCACAGTAGTTGTTTTCTTAGTCTCAGTATGCTTAAAAGCAATACATACTATTTGGGCCAAATACAGTAATCTGACAGATATTCAGCTGGAGATGTCATCCTTATAAGTGGAATAATACATGGGATTTTGTCAGAAGTGGGTAGCTCATGAAATGGACTCACTACATCTTTGTGATGTTTTTCCTGCTGATACCAGACAATCTCATTAAAACCAGTGGGCTTATTGAAATGTAGAAAAATATTGAAAACTAAACGTGTGAATGTAAACCAAAGTAAAAAGAAAAAATTAAAAAAAACACCTGTTTGGTTTATTTTTAATTACACCACACTGTTCTTACATGACAGGTGAGAAAAGAAAGACTTCTTGGCACTGCTTCAAGTGAATTAATATGCAGTGCAAATGCATCAGGAAGCACACATTGCAGTGGGGCTAGGTTTGTGGTCACAAGTGAGCAAAATTTCTATATGGCTTGTGTGTTCTGGCAGACAGCCTGGAAAAAGGCATTCTGTGAGTGCCTGCTCCTGTGAACCATGTAGGAATTAAAATCGACATATTATTCATTTCTCTGAAAGTAAACAGTATGTACTGGTTACTACTTAGCAAAGTTCTTCTCTTCCTTTTAAGTATTTTGGTTTAATTCCATTGTTGCTTAGAGTAACATACATCCAAAGGTCCATAGCACATCCTGACAATAAATTCTTTATGACTACATAAATTTTCCCAAGAGGGTTCAGGCACTTGTGTTGTATTACAGCACCACAGTCTCACTGGATCTAGAAGTATGACATAAAGAGGCTTGCTGTGCAAATTTTACTTATTTTTTTTCTGTCTCCTGTTGGAATATGTGACTCCTGATTTAAAGAAAGGTGTGTGTTATGGCCCAAAGATATGGGAGCTCTGGGATTAAGACAGGAGGACCTGGATTCAGCCTCCTGTTCTGCCCAGGACAGAATATTTCCTTGAATCCTTTCTCTCCCACTTCAGAGGAATAGTCTGTATTCTGCACCAGGTTGAACTGGCTCTCCAGCTCTGTCTTCAGTTTTGTTCTTCAAAAGGTTAGAAATTTCTGTCATGTATAGTCTCATTTTGGAAATGAGTTAGAGTTTAGGTTAATATTCAAAATTACAATATTGATGTTAACAGGCTAAAATATTGGAAAGAAATTATTTCTAATCATTTGGGGTACCAGAAATTTGCCCTGGGAGGCTGTTATAGAGGCATAATGTCAGCAAGGTCAAAAAAGGTGTTATTCAGAGATACTAGAAGGGGACATCAAGGTGCACTCCCTACAGTAACTGTGAACATACAGAGGGAAAATGGACAGCAGAAAGGCCACATCCACGCAAATTGCACAAATACCTGAGCACTGCCAGATATCTCTTGTTCTAAAAACAAAGCACAAGTCTAAATGGATTTGTGGAGTGTTTTGTAAACTCTCATATTCTGACTTTTTCATCCACATTTCATCCACAAAGGCAGGGTAAGTCTTGCTGATTATCACCTGGAGCTGTGCTACCGAGGTGGGTGCAATGCTCCCTGCTGCCACCACTGATGCAAATGGCCACCACCTGTCTTGCCCTCTGCCTGTGAAAGCTGGAGGCTGTAGCACAGCTCCGGTTTGGCTGAGGAGCAGTTGGGCCTCTGCAGTCTGCAGGTTTTTTTTCCTGCTTTCAGTAAGTGCCTCTTTGAGCTTGGTGTTTTCAGGTTTTCCTTGTACTGGATCGATGGGGAGTGTGTTTCTACAGAGGCTTGTTTTGGCTGCTTGCCTACAAACAGGTATGCCAACTAGGCCTGGTGATGGTATTGGAGTTGTTTCTAGCATTTCTGCTGTTGTAAAACTATGTTGTGTTCTCACAGTTCTTTCAGTTTTGGGGAAAGAATGTCTTTCCTGTTTCCTGGGGGCTTTGCTTCTTTCTGTTATGTCTTTTGTCTCCAATTCTCTTCTGCTCATTGCACGGAGCCTGGCAATATCCCTAGTCCCTGGCTTTAGAGAGTCCCTTTACTCTCTTTCTCTGCTGTTTTCCCCCCAATCTTCCTGCTATTGCTATGTGACCTTTTTCGGGAAAATCTTGTACTGAATAAATAGGTTTCCTTGTAGGTGGGTGAAGGGAGGGAGTGACCTCTATCCCCCCTCCCCCCCCTTCTTTTGCTTAAGAGGAGTCTTGACATAGTAGATAGGTAGGTAGGATGTATGTTGTGAGTAAAAAAGGGCTTACAGTACAAAGGCTAGAAAATGAGTTTTCTAGGTCCATGTGAACCAGTGTGAAGGCTATTCTCAATGGCATTCAAAATGTCAGTATGGAGACAGTAATAAATTGATCAGTGTATCTCAGATATGTCTGGTCTGAGATCAGGCTGTGCTATAACAGCTTTCCTAAAAATTATTTCTTTTGTCCCTCTGTTGGTTTTAACTGGTAGTTGTGATAGTGGAGATAGTGAAATTTGATTAACATGAAAAGCAAACCATGCGTGAACGTTATAGATGTGTAGCCTTGTCACACAAAGCTATGTTTAGAAGCAAGACACTGCAGATGTCATGCAGAAATATATATTTGCCTTATCCTTCAAAAGTTTGTATGGATAGTGTTATACACTCATTATCTTCCGGGAAGTGGTGATATTTAACTTGCATTAACAGAACATTTTCTGTTTAGCTTTCTCTTTAAAATAATTTTTGCCTCCTTCTGTGTTATCTCAAAAATTTGTGTGGGTTTCTAGTAATGATCGCTGCATAAATTGAGCTGTGCTTCTCTGCTAGTGCCTGCCAATCAAGATATTACATTTAAAAATACCTCAGCTACTGTCTTAGGATGGGCAGCAGCATTTTATATACAGCTGAAGAATCTAGAAGAATGTTTTTACATTTATTAAGTGTTGCAATTAAAATTGTAGTAGCACGAAGTACTTTTGGGATAGGAAATGTCTGTACTGAATTAGAATTGAGTATCACCCCAGGAAGGTGGCCTGGGATGTTTTATGCAGGACTGGGTATGTGACTGACAGACTGTATCCAAATGGCAGGTGGAAAAGGGTGATGTTCATCTAAACAAACATGTGTTTTCAGGCTACAGGCACGCTCCTAGCCCAGAGTGAATTCTTGGCAGTTCTGAGTCCTATCTAGCATTACATCAAAATCCTTGATTCTATTAAAAAAAAACAACCCAAACAACAACAACAATAAAATATTAAAAAAACAAACCAGCTCAGATTTTCTTCTCACTCTAGGGGAGTGTCTACCTTTGCTGACAAATACAAACATATCTGTGCAAAACTTTAATTTTATAGCCTTGACTGTTCTGTGTGCCAGATCTTTGTCATTATAGCACCCAGAAGCTTTCAACACACCTGTTAGCAAATTTTGATGCAGCTCTTGGGCTATTGGAGCATTTTTCTTATTCCTTGTGAAGTCGTTATCTGAAATCACCAAATAAACAGTATTTCCAGATTTTTTTTTTAATGTTCAGAGGGGGAAGAAAAGAGGATTTTCATTATAGAATTTAATGGATTTTCACTGTAATTGGTGAAGCATCTGGAGCATAAGCTGTGGAAGAATCTCATTGCTTTTATTTTTAAGTTGATTGATTTATGTTTTGCCATGAAGCTTGCTCCTGATTGTGTCATATAGTGTGCTCACTCTTACTGGTGTATGCAATGGCTTGGTCAAGCATCAACACCAGCTCTGCGAGAGACTCTGTCGGTAATGTGGGTCTGGATTTTTGCGGGGTGTGTGTGGAAAGGTGTGTGTCAGTGGTTGTCCAACACCAAGGGGAATTTGTGGTACTTCTCACATGTCTACATGCTATTGTCTATATAATTATTATGTGTTAGTGTTGTCAAGCTTTAGGGTCAGGGCAGCCTGCTAGACTTGTAACAAATGCTTTCTGTTAACCACCCTCACTCCCCAAAGGGGAAGAGAAAGGGAAAAAGGGATAGAGACTTGTTGATTAGAAAAGGAAACTAGAACAGCTTTAATGAAAATGAAAATAATAATAAAGAGATGGAATAGATACGAATGTATACAAAAGCAGTATTGAACCCAACCCTGATGAACATTATGTCACCATCATCATTGATGCTGTGGACCAGGCACCGGGAAAGTCCCAGACTAGGCCCAGTGGCAGATGGAAACTGTGTTCGGGAGCTGGGTTGTGATGCTGGATCCAGGAACACACAGATCAGAATCAGAGGCAGAAGGGACAGAATCCTCTTCAAATGCCAGATATTCAAGAACTGAGAAGCCAGAAGAGCTGAGCCAAGCAGGTGCTTGACCCTTCTGATCCCTCAGCTTTATACTGAACATGATGTATATGATGGGATCTCTCATTGGTCAGTTTGGGGTCACCTCTCCTGTCTGCTCCTCCCTGCAGGTGCAGTCTTTCACTTTCTGCATCCCCCCAGGGTGCATCCATCAATGGCCTTGGTCTGCACACCAACCCTTGGTACTAACTCTATACATCAGGTGTTATCACTGCCAGAAGCAGACACTGCCTGTGAGAACAGGCTGCTAACTTCAGTAAGTGAAGTTAGAAGAACTGAGCTGAAAAGTAAAAGCACTGGACAGAATTACTTCTGTTCTCACTCCAACTGGGACAAGGGTAAATTAGTCTTCACTTTTGTGTTGCTGTGTGTATAGGTGAATTAAACTAGCTGGCTGATTATCCTTTCTTCCACACATCTGTTTTTCACACTGCTTCTTTAAATAATAAGGTTTGTTTCACTTTTATTGACAAATGCTAATAAATATTTAGAGTCATGCCTGCTGAATATTTTGGGGTCATACTGGCAGGAAGTAAAACTGCTGGCTGCCCACAAATCTGATTAGTATTATACCTTTATAAAGGCCTAGTGAATTTTTATTTCCTAAATCTCATAGAAGACCTATTTGCAGTCTGGTGTTGCACATGGTGCAAAAAAAACTTTTTCAGATTTTCATTCCATCAAGAAATAGGAATTAGTGGATGTTTTGCAACATAACATTTTTATCTAGGAATATTTCAAATTCCTGGTTTTATAGAAGAGATAGACAAATCAAAAGCTTATCCAGACAGGTTAATTAGTGAGTGGATGAGAATTAATTAATTAACTTGCATACCAATTACATTGAAAGTAGCATTACAGTCTGAACTAAAGCAAAGCCTTGTCTCAGGTGGCCTTCCACCAATAAATATAATTCAGAAGTTTGTAAACCTCTTCATAATTTTGGATGGAAAGGCAAACAATGTTTCATTGAATGGACATAAGACATCAAGTCATTTAAGTGTTCAAGTGTACATTTTTATGCTAGAGATAGAGAATCAAATGCTTTTCATTTTTCTGGAGGGCTAGATTAACTTCATGATAAGCCTATAATGAAGTGCACTTCTTGGGAAGATGGAAATCTGCAATTTGCTCAAGAGAGTGTGGAAGAGCTTGTCTCATAGGAGATACATAGGGTATTACAGTTGAGGCAAGACAGCAGGTTAATATCACAATCAAAGTGTATAAAATGAAATATTTCTCAAGTTGAACTAAATGAATCATTCTAAATAAGCTTGTGAAAAATGATTGTGATTTTATTCTTCTGCAGTGGCAATGAAAAAAAATATATTTGTCATGTAGTAAGTCATGTGAAAAAGAGCTGTCCTATTCTGCTCTTAATTTTTATGCTTTCTCAAATGTAAAAGTAAAAGACCTCTTGTATTTTCACCTGTCTAATATCCAGTTGTGATGCAGGTTTCCTGCCACATTGTTTTTAGCACAGGTTTTTCACTATGTGAATTCTCAGTAGCTCTCTCAGATGGGGTGGTACACTGCTCGCTTTTTCTTTCTAGGTGGTTTTAGTTAACAATAGACAACAGACTGAGCACATTTTATACCTGCCTTTGTTTTTTGCTTAGCCTTTTAATAGGACAGAATCCGGAACAATGTATAATGAACAAGATAAAACAACTCTGATGTGTTGTCCCCCTTCTAAGGTTAAAGATTAAGGTATTCAAGGTTCAAATCTCCAAGAATTCTAATTTTATTGGAGATAAACACTTTTATTGTGGAATTGAAAAGAACATATTTCTTCTGTGGGGATCTTTTTCTTGTTTCTAGTTTCAGTTGTGCCTGTAACCTGATTTATTTTTTTTTTTCTTTCTAGGACATCTTTATCTTTTCATCCTTATAGTAGTCTGTAGTTCTTATTTTACTTCACATTCAAGAAAGAAACTCCTTAAATGTCTTAGGAGATATATTAATTTATTTTCCATCAGCCGATTCAATGATTATTCTCCTTATCTTGTGAAGGAGTATCAAAGCTGTTGATTTAATATTCCTAAGGTGTCAGTTGTATTTGATACTTGTCTCAACTCACACTATACAGAAAGGGCTGAGGTCACTCTCTTGCATTTCTTGGTGTTTAGGTTTCATACTGTCTCTGGCTGGAAAATGCTACTGGAAACAATTTCAAACTCAGGAACAGCAGGAATATTAACTGGGAACAGAACAGTGGAGGAAAGTCCAAGTAGTAGCTATTTGCTTCTACTGCTTTTCTGGTACATGTACTGGCATCAGTGTGGCTTTAACAATAGGTGAGATTGCAGACAGCAATCTGAAGGAGGAAGCTTGCTGTGCAGGTCTGCTAGTCACAGTGGGGTCTGCTAGTCACAGTGGGGTCTGCTAGTCACAGTGGGGTCTGCTAGTCACAGTGGGGTCTGCTGGTCCGAGGAACCCTGGCAGTTTGGAGAAATAGGCTCACATGAACCTCATGAAGTTCAGCAAAGGTCCATGTGAGGTCATCCATGTGGAGTGATATAACCCTGTGTAAAAAGCAGCAGAGAGTACTGTCTGGGTAGGAAGCTGTTTTGCTGTAGGAAAGGATCTGAGTTTAAAATGTTGCTTGACAGTTGCTTTTCTTTCTCAATTCAATACTCTGCAGTAAAGAAAATAATCCAGAATTTGGTTTTTATTTCTGCTTTGTATCTGGAAGTGCAGGAGAAGAAATACCCCTGTTTTTTGAAAGGCCTCTAGGCTAATTATTCTGTGTGTGCAAAATTTGGACCAACTATGAAAGTCATTTATATTCCTTTATATTTTTGATATGGGTCTGACATGTAGAACATATCATCTTCTCAAATGAGCTTATAAAATGCAATTACGGCACAGCAGTGTACGTTTCCTAAAGTGTCTTGGGGAAATCCTGTTTGTATATGTTGAAATGAATTTCAGAGAGCTTTAACTGATATCTGCAACTTCCTTATAACGTAGATATTCTGAGAATTAAACTTTTATTTTTGTTACTTAATTTTCTAAGCATCTTGAAAGCAAAAAACAATAATAAACACACCTGAAGAGAGAGATTTTTTCTTTCTCAAACTTCAGTTTTGTTCCTTAGTAGCTGAAAAATCAATTTTTTTTTAAAATAATTTCATAAAAGAGCTATTGCTATTCATAGTGGATTCTTTGAGACTAAATGAACACTTGAGGAAAGATTGCTTTTAAGTATGTTTTTTGATGTAGCCTACCCCCTAAAAGTTATTTCCCTGCTTTCCTGTTAATCTAAGGTGTGATGTACTCCTAAAGACCTGAAAAATAAGCTTAAAATTTCCACAATTATGATGTTTCATGATCATTTTAGTATGAGAGTCAACATCATGTAAAGAAAATGCCTGATATTGCACAATGTGGAAATCTATTTTTTGTGTCAATTCTTAATTAAATTCTTGAAAAATTAGGATTTTTTTTTTCAAGATGCAACTGAGTAAATTGATACCTGCCATGTCCCTGGCTTCAGAGATAGACAATAACTGAAAAGCTTTTTTTTTTTAATTGGCTGAAAGTTTATAGGTATTGGTGTTTTGACAAGTATTTAAAAAGTAATATATCTGCTACAAGCATCTAATGTTCTCACCAGTCTGAGAGGAGAATCTGTTCTGAAATACTGTAGTTTCTTCAACAAAAAGTATTTTTATTCTAAATATGTTTAGGATAAACCCCATCATACTGCAGTATGGTGTTATTATGGATGAGAAACTGGTTTGGCAATTCAGGCCATGAATACTGCATAAATGAAGTAAATGAGAGGTGGCAGAAATGGATGTTGACTGATGCAGCTTTATGAAAACTTTGAAAAATCCATCGTATTATTCTGCTTCTGGGAATACTTCATACTGTAGGAATATTTTACTTGAGGAGCTGTTCTCTGGCTCTAGCTATATGAATTTTATGCTTTTTAAGAAAGCCTGGACTAGATGACTTCCTATAATCAAGTTTGATTCCCATTCACTTTTAACCAGCAGAGAACAAGACATAAGTATTTTGAAGTGGAGAAGTTTCTTATATTAGAAAGAAGGAACTTTGTTGTTCCACCTTAAGGGGGGGGAAAGCAAGGTGAACTATTTTGCCATTTTTTTCATTTATTCTGGAAAGGGAGGAACTTCCTCTTGATACTCTGGTGACCAAGCTGATGTGTGAAAGCTGCTGCTTGCCTCAACACAGACCTTACTTTATATATGTATTCAGAATGTCCATCAAATCCATTTCATTACCCTAAGCACATAATAAATATTGTATATTCTGATTTAGGCATATAAGATGGTTTAACTCTAGCCTCATAAAACATTTGAGCAAAGTGAGGACCATGAATATTAAGTCTGAGTCATCTGCCTAAAGTGACTGTCAGAACCCTGTGGTATAGTTCCCTTACAGACACAAAGCAGACTTTGGAGGAATTTGGGAGTCTGAATTATTTTATTTCTCTCTTAATTTAACACCACACCTCCTGCTCCAAAGCAGCCCTGTTACTCTGATTTCACAGGAACTGTGTCAAAGTGACTGTCTCTGTGTTAACAATTTGGTTCACTTTCTTCTGCAGTTAGCTGCTAAATAAGAATTTGCCAAAATATTTCTTGGCTTTTTCTCAGTAGGAGATCACGTATTCCAGAAATTAGATGATCTATATTGTGGTTTAATTCTTCTAAATCTGGAAACATATTAAAAAAAACCCAAACCTGTTTGAGAAATACTTTCGTGCAGCTTTTTGTGAAGCTTTTAGTAGTTAAAGCTTCATGCAAGCTTTCCTTTTTTCTGACATTGATTTTGACAAATTAGTCAGATGTGACTAACATTCCAGCAATGACTCGCAGAGCACTTAGTAGGCTGTTATTCTACAGAGTGTTTTAATCATATTACTGTATTTGAAACCAGTACTAGATGGCATGTAAAATGCTAAGTATATAAGCTCTGACTTCTTGAAAGAATATTCTCAATTCATTAAAAAATGTTGTGTGTGATTGGTTGCAAAATAAAAATAGGATCTTCTTGTGAACGAGTAACTGGAGGGGGTTGTCGCTGTATCTTCCTCTGTCTGTTGCTACAAATATTTGTCCATATATTTCTTCACCAGAAAAGTGAGGTCTAGCTTTACAAAAATACATAAGCTTCACCCGTGCCAGAGTGGATTTTAAGTTTTCCCTTTGGAAAAACTGTTACTTCTGTGATGAATCTTCTAAGCGAAGGCTCAACAACAGGGGGATGGTGCAGCGTTAATGAATCTGCTGCAGCATGACTGACAAACCTGCTCTCTTGGTGGGGCACCGGATTTGCCAAGTGGGTCACCTTCAAGCAGGAATGTTGTTCCGCAGGGGTCTGTCCTAGATCTGCTTCTGTTGAATGTTATTGGTAATGGATGAAATGGGTGAGGGGCCAGACATTTGCCCGTGAAGTGCACAGGCAATACAAAATGGGTAGTCTCACAAAATCCAAAATTCTTTTAAAAATGGGGGCATGGTCTTAAAATTATCTATAATGCCATTTAAAATGGAAAAACTGCAAGGTACTTCTCATTTCATACTGACATCTGGTTCCAGTGGTACCTGCAAAACGGTCTAATCTGCACTTGCTTTTTAGAAGTGGTGAATGATTTTTTTTTTATGTCTCAAAGCTATAAAGAACAAGTTTTTAATAACAGAACTGAAAGAAGGTCCATTTTTTAAATATGGAGAAACTACTACCACACTGGCACTACAATAATATATTTCCGCAGGATGAATTCTGGCAGAAACACTATATACTAAGGCATTTTATAAAATATTTTTACTAAATGGAAAGAAAAGCAATTCTGTTCACTGGAGTGAGAAGGAAAGAAGTGAGATTAAATGCTTAGCAGGCATTTTAAGAACTTCATACATGCTAGAGTCTTGGGCTTGAATGGGCAGAAAATAACTAACCAAGCAAATTGTATTTTTAAACTCTTCTTAAATCGGTGTAAAGTTATGAACTCTTTGAAGGCGTGGCACTAGAGACAGGTAAGAGTACTACCAGAATACTGTGCTTTGCACAATACATATCTGCGTAGTCTTGAAACTGCATTCAAAGAGTTCATTTGCAATTAATGTGAATGGAAATTTGTGCTTCATTAATAATGTTTTGGGGGAAAACTGGAGCGTGACAAATGAATAAATATGAATGTAATGAGTTCTAGGTTTAGATATGAGACTAATGGGAAATATAAGAGGAGAAACTGGGTTGTTATTCAAACTTTAGCCCATTTATTTAAACTCTACATTGTATTCAAGCAAGATAATGCCTCAGAAGATGATTATGTGCTGTTCCTACTGAATTGTTTTCTACCCATACCAGTCTAGGGTGCTTATGAACTTCATTATTGCCATAAATATCTTTGATATACAACTATAATAATTTTCATTTTTTATAATAAAACCTGAAATTGCACTGAAATTGTGCGAGTTATATATTATGAAAATATTTTCATTTTCTCATCAGTGCAATAAAGCACCTCCTAAAATACAGCTACAACAATTTGTGACAAGTGGAACTAGCTCACACAAAGTGAGCTGATATCAGAGTCCAGTTCCCAGTGAGGAAAGAGTATTGAGCTTGTGTGCAGGACAGGGATTAAAATAATGTAAAAATTGAGGGAGGGAGTGAAACTTCTAACCTTCTATACTAGTTGAAAACTTTATTTGAGGAATGTCCAGATTTTTGAGACTATAAAGCTTTATTTTTTTACAGTGTTTCTTCTGGCCACAGGTAAGAGATATACCTCTGGAAAGCATCAATTTGCTGTTTACTTCAGTGAATAATTTACCTTAGTTATTTTGATGTTATTTTATGTAACAGTTTTTTTATGTTAAATGGAATTTTTCCTGTGGCGTGTTCTTTTCCTGTAAGATGAGGACCTACCCAAATCAAGCAATAATGAAGTTTTCCTCTTAATCTGATTTGTAATTCTACATGTGTGCAGTCAAAGTACAGACTGTAACTAACCTGGATAGGTTTTGGTCACTTTGACTTTTCAGGCATTTGGGGATATTTAGAATAAATATGTATTCCTTAGGTATTCCTTGCTTGCAATGCTAGGTGGCAATTGTTGGATAGATTAAAAGGAAAAATTAAAAAGGTATATGAGTTAACAGAACATATGGATAACAGGGGAGAAAGAAATGATGTGCAATAAACTAGGTTCTACTCTTAAATTTCTCAGTTTTTCCTTTTGGGTAGTGAGATAATAAAGCTGATTGGGTAATGTAGTTCAAGTTTTGAACTTTTTACTATTTCCTGTGCTTTTCTTATACTAAAGAAACATGGTTTTAATTAAGAATTTAAAAGAACAAGCCCTCTATCATCTTAACACAACCCAGAAAAACATTGCTCTCTAGTCATATGACTTAATATAGGACACAATAAAAATATTTAGATCTTTGAGAAATAGGACAGATATCATAGTCCATTCTCACACATTGTAATTCCAGCTAAGCACCCAATACTTTTCACCTGTCTCCTACCACCTGTCTTCTGGGGTAAAAAAAGTCCTATGCCATGATAATTAGCCATTGATAGATGTATTCTAAATGGTATGTTTTTCATACAGCAAAAGATGTATGATTGAAATGCAACTCATTTTCTCCTTAGAATAGTTTTTCCTTGTTTCCCTGTGAGCAGCTGTATTAATGAAACCTGTCTTGGCTTATTAAAATTGATGCTGTTTAGGAAACTGGAACAAATGTTCTTTTGTACATTACTAAGAGGGTTTTGTGGGTTTTTTTGGTGTGTTGTTGTTTTGTTTGTTTGTTTAAATAAAAAACCCAACCACAACTGAACAGAAGTCATGTGATGCTAACAGGAAAACATAAAACCAAACCACAACCTAAAAAAAAAAAAAGCTTAGAAATGAGAGACTTTTAAAATATTTCACTCTGTTATTAACGTAGATTCTTGTGAAGTTAAGGAACATGGGAAAGAAAACACTTGCTATGTATGTGTGATGGCTTTTGTACACACATACATGCAATCTGATTAGAAAAATATGCAACTAGGATAAAATGAACTTATTTAATGAACTGCAATTTAATCTCTCTCATTAGGAGCAATTGCTGAAAGTCTGAATGTCAAACCAGCATGAGGTAATGATAATTGTGGGGGAGAATACTCTGAGTGGGTGAAGTAAATCCTCCTAGAGAAAACAAGGAAAGAGACTTCAGTGGGAGGTAACTGATGTACAGTAACAAAATATATGATGGAAGGGGGAAGTCCAGTACAAATGATGTAAGGCATTGTTCTAGGAGTGTTATCTTTTGTGCTAATATTGATGCAGCAGTACAGAAGATGAGAATTTTTTTGATAACAGAGGGGAGACAAGTCTAACTGGTGAGTTGGAACTACAACAGCCATTGGTATAAATAAGAAGTGGTTACCTTTTTTGCAGTGCATGTTTTATACTTGCTGTTCTAGTCTGTATGAAATTAATAGATGTAGTGATATAGCAATTCTGCTTGATACTAGCTTTCTATTTTGAGAGATCATAATTCATTTGAAGAGCCTTCAGCTGTATCTGCAAGCCAGGAAAATCTGTACTAGGTCACCTGGGAATTCAGACTGATTTAACTGTCTTACTCTAGAATTTTTTCTTTTCTCAGTTTTCATTTTTAAAAGTGAAATTAATCTATCCATCTTATGATTTCTGTATGATGAGTAGGACTATGAAGAGTTCTGCTTAACAATGGCAATAATGAACTTGGCCAATAAACTGGTCATAACAAAAGTTATCTTTCTTTTAAGATCACTTCAGATGAGCACTTGCACTTTGCAGATAAAATGGTGAAACACATAAATCTCATGCACTAACTCTCATTGAATTGCTATGTGCTGTAGTAATCCGTTTCATGTTCTATATAGGGATGAAGATTGATGGGGCTTTCTCAACCCTCAGTGTTATGAATTCCTCTCACTTTGTCTTATAGTGGTGGTGTTTATTAGCATATCCAGAGCACTGTCCTGGGGTTCTGTCTGGTGGGGTGCTGTCTTGCCTGTCATATTTTAACTGTCATAATGAATACATCACACATAGATTTGATTAAACTATCTGTAGCTCATGTAGTGAAGTGTCTATGCCCGTGACATACAGAATCTGTTAACTGAACAGTCCCCATGTAAAATTAATTTTGGGGCAGTCTGAATAATGTTTATAACCAAATCAACAGAAGATAAAACTAAAACACCATTTGTGAAAAATCAAAAATTGTTTACACTATTTAAATGTTTTTCCATTGGACATGTTGAATTTTCAGCACTTTTGAGAATTTTTCCTATTAAGATTTTGCAGTTCTACACATTTTATGTAAACCTCAATATCACCTCTTAGATGCAGGAGGAGGAAAAAGAGTACTCACTTGTTCCAAAAAACACAGGCTAATTGTTATTTCTGAGAAAATCATTTTGGTTTTCAGCAGGCTGTTTTTGAATTGTGCTGTATGGTTAGTGTCTGGTTCCAGGTGCTGCTGTGTCATCTAGTTCTTACTGACAGATGGTTATTCATCTATTCCTGGAATGTTATTTTATTGCTTTACTTGCAAATGGAATGTAGAAAATGGAAGGGGGAAAAAAAAAAAGAAAAAGAAAAAGGGGGGGTGGAAAACACAAACAAAACATCTTGTGTTTAGAGTCTGTGATGAGTTTCATTAACTCTTCTTTATTCACTCTATCCTCAATCCTCTAAGTCCTGACAGCCAAGGACCTAAGAAAATTAGGTGTACTTATACAGTGTGGGCTGTATGTGTTAAACTGTAACCCTTACTCCATCCTAAAGGAGTTCTTTAGTATCATGCCTGCAGTTGTGCTTGTTCGGAGTGCAGCTTAATTTCATTGTTCCTGGTTTGGTTTCTGTCTGTCTGAATCAGAAGGAGAAGAGTTTTTTGCTTTCAGTCTGACTAGCTCCTGTTACCTTCTCTCAAGCTGAAAATGTGAAATCCCAAATCAGCTGCTCACTTAACAGGCACCTTGACTAGTGAATGAGCAGATGAGACATGACCAGCCTTTCATCCCCTAATCGCATCTGAAAAGAAAGTTAGGACCTTAGGTCTTAGTGAAAGATCGACTCAAGTACTTAAGTGCATGTTCATGGCTGTGGATATCAAACTGAACAGGCAGTCTGTAGTTAAGCATCTCCTCCACAGACATAGTGCCTTGTTTTCCAAGTATTTTAGTTGTGTCTATCTATACTGATGCACAGGCTACTCACAGTTATTAATCACAACTAGGTGGTTTAGGGTACACCATACTTAGTTTTGGTCATGATATAAGAATGGTGAAAAGAGAGGTGCTTTGCTTGGAACTAGAGCTGAGCTTCATGATTTTCAACTCAATAATTTTACAGCTGATTCTGCCTGGGGGTAAAAGTCTGCCTGCAATGCAGTCATTGACTTAAAAGCTTGACTTGTCGGCCCTTTCTGTAATATCTTTAAGGATTAGAATAATTAACACAATGTTTTCAAGTCTCACTTTGTAAAGAAAATGAATTTATTTCCAACTGTATGTGTGATGCTTAGATATGAATTTGAAAGTTTTATTAACACATCAGGCAAACTGCATTTCCATATTCTGTCTATGCTGCAGTGCAAACTGATAAGAGTGCTAGAGAGCCTGGAGAAACAAGATTAATGGAAAATATAGCATCTTTTACATAAAGTATTGATACTACAGTGGAGGAGATAAACTATAAAATATACTGTGAGAGCTAGAGACAATTGAATATGCAAATTCCGTTCCTTACTTTTGCAAAGGCAGGAGAGGGTTTTTTTTATTTACATTAATTAGGATGCATATATATGATCTTCAGGATAAAATACTAAATGTTAATATTTGCTATATCTTGTTTACTGGCCAATGACTACTTTTTTGTCAGTTGATAGAATCAAAAAAATTCTTGATATATACTTCTCACAATCTGTCTTCCAATGATAAGTGTATTGTGTGGGGTGGTTGTAGATAATGAATATGCAGATTGCCAAATGAGTCTTGCAATAATGACTCCATGATTCCTAGTGGAAAGTTATTTTTTGAAATCATTATTCTTCTAATCCAGTCTGTATGCATAAAATGGTCAACATCAGCACCGGGACCTTTTCTGAGTTTACATTGTACTTTCAGTGTTACAGGCTTTACAGCAGTTGTGGTGCAGTTAATTTTGAAAATGTTTTATTGTGTTTTTTACTTTCTGTCTCTTAGTCTGGCCCAATGAGTTTCAGAGGAATCGTACCCAATCACTTGGGGGCTAATGAAGCATGAGCAATACAACTGCAGATATATCTAAAATAAGAGAGTGAGAGGAGTTGCTTTCTGTGAGTGTTGGTTATAAAAAGACACTGTGTGCTGTACTTCCCTCTTGGCGACTTGTCTTGCTCATTAGCTCTTTTTTTCCCAGTCTGTTCCTTTCACTCTTTTAATCTTTATCCCTTGTTCTCTTCTTGTTTTTCAGTCTTAAACAAATCAAGGAAGACAAATTTCTGGGGGAATAGAAACATTGAATGTTAATATTCAAATTATAAAGCTATGTCCAAACAATGGAATTGCTTTATTTGTTACTTGTTATTGGAACAGAAGCAAGACCACTATGTTTTACTTGTCTTACAGGAAGATCATTTATCCTTCTCTCATGATTTTTCATCAAGTCAGACAGTGCTGTATCTGAAGAGTTATGAACTGAATTCAGATGTTCTCATTAGTCAGTCAGTTGTTAGGTAAATTATATCATTTGTTATCTATTAGGTATCTAAAGGTATTTTCTGTTAGTATAATTGATCCCATCGATTCCACCCTCATTAAAAAAAAACACAAAAAACCCACAACAAAAAACCCCTGCAAAATGGAAACAGCAGCTTTCAGCAAGGTCAAAGGATTGCTAAAGTGGTTTGATCTCTGTGATATTGATTGTTGAAAACATGTGGTGGGCGGGTGGTTTTAGCACATTCTTGTAGCCTTTATGTAATGCTTCTTCCTTCTGGTGCCTATGCATCATTTCTTGATTATAATTTTATAATCTAGATATGTATTACCCAGCTGATTTCTGCCCAGTATTGCTCACTCTACCCTTTGCTTTTCCCATCCTTTCCTCCCCACTCTTATTTCTGTTCATCTGTGTGTTAGATTTTGATGGCACAGAGCCCTGTGTTCTCCAGTGTGCTCACTTTTGCTTTTTTTCACAATGAGCTACCATCATCTGCATGCAGTTCTGAACTGGTGATACTACCTCAGGTAAAAAGGGAGGTGGATGAGTTGATACACAAGTCATGGCCTCCCTTGGTCAGCATGGTGATAACAGACAGGGTGAAACTAGCAGCCTGAGATCACAATCATAGAATAGTAGGGGTAGGAAGGAACCTTTGGGGATCATCTACTCCAACCTCTGTACTAAAGCAAGTTCACTTAGGACAGGTTGCACAGAAACACATCCAGGAAGGTTTTGAAAGTCTCTAGAGAAGGAGACTCCACAGTCTCTTTGGGCATCCTATTCCAGGTTCTGTCACTCTCAAAGTGAAGAAGTTTTTCCTTATGTTCAGGTGGAACATCCTGTGTAGCAGTTTGTGTCTTACCTCTTCCCTATCACTGGGCACTACTGAGAAAAGTCTGGCCCTGTCCTCTTGACACCTGCCCTTCAGATATTGATAAGCATTGAGAAGATCCCCTCTCAGTGTCCTCCAGGCTAAATGGCCCCAGATCTCTCAGCCTTTCCTTGTCACAGAGATGCTTCAGTCCCCAAGATGCCAAGTCCACAGCCAACTGGGTGCTCTGCTCACTCCTCTGATGCTGGAGGGTTGCTTTGTTTCTCTTGTATGTGTGATAGCCTGTTTCCATTTCCTAAATATTATTTTATCTTTCATTGGCTTCTCTGTTGCACTTTCAGCTCATAATACTGCCTTGCAATTAGCAGCTATTCATCTAATCAATTAGACCTTTGCTTTAATGCATAAACTCATGTGAAAGTTTATCAAGTGACAAAATCAACAATACAACTCCTTTGAAAATGAACACTCGAGTACCTAATTCCCATAACCATACCATAGAGAAGGAAAATAAGTATTTGAACACTGGTATTTTCAAAGCCTTTGGGACCTTTGACATTACTAGCTTGTTTGTTGGTTTTCAGAAAGCTTCCAAACCTGGTTTATGTTCTAACCAGGGTGTCTAACACAAGTATTATTAGAGTCCAGGGGTGTAACTTCTCAGCATTTTTTTAAGATAGCTGAAGATTTTTGCAATTGAGAATTTCAATATTTCATTTTTAACGTCAATGTGTGATAACACTGTATATACGCAGCAGTGAGTGAAGACAGGTATTTCAGATAAATTGCTTCCCAAAGGTATTTAAAATTTATCAGGTGTTCAGAAACATTGTGGTATTTGGGTTGTGTTCTAGTGCGCTCCACCCCGTCCCCCACCTTGTCAGTGCTTATTTACAGTGCAGTTCCTCCATAAACAGTTTTTGGGCCTTTGGTTGAGCTGAGGGACAATGCTCCTGGAGGCATGTTGGTATTCTGACAGGACTTCTGAAATGGTGATTCCAGGAAAATTGTTCTGAGCGCATATGTGGTTGAGATGTGTACCAGTTAACAGTACACACTCCCTTGGGACTGCAATCCATGAACTGCTCAACTAGTTATGTGGACCTTCTGGACCTCTTCTGTAAGATCCTGGACTGCTTTATCTCTAAGAACTATAAATCTCAAGGTTTCATCCTTTTGTGTCTAAATTCAACAGAGTGGCCCATGAGCTTGAAAAAAACCTTCAGCATTTGTTTGAACCTTAATTTTCTTGGTTTAAAGCATGTTTATGCTCTAGGAGTTGAACGCTTACAATGAAGTTTGAGCTTTTTATATTGTTAAGAGTATTTCGCTTTCATTGTGTTGGGCTATAAAGTAATTTCAGCCAAGACGTAATATCAATATTAGCCATGGCAAACATTTTACTTTGTCAAGTGCATTCAAATGACTTAACATAAAATTTCAAATTTAGTATAAACATTCACAGAGCAGTTGATGGTTTTCCAGATCTCTAGGCTTTTGCATGAGCTTGCTTTCTACAACTTCCTTTAAACTTCCCTCGCACATAGACATAAGCTCAAACACTTCTATCATATGTGAATGACCTATGGGAAATGGTGAAAGAGAACTACATTTTTTTGGAACAGAAAAGCATACCTTGTTATCTTGAACCTCTGTTTTCCAACGCCGGTGTTCACTTGCTGCTTCCCTCTGATATGATATATATGCTTGCTAAAGGTGTAATCTGTCACCTGTCATTAGGTGGTTCCTATTTGTGTCCACATAATAAATTGTTAGGTGTTGTGGCTAAGTTGTCTCTTTCTTCTTCCCTACGTTCTCTTTTTTACTTATTAAGGTTTTGTTGATTTCTTCAAAGTTGAGACAATTTCAGTAAAATGAATGTATTAATTATGCATGTTCAGAGGCATGTTTGCCAGAGCCACAGGGTGAGAACCAGGGCCACAGCCATGCAGCTCCCTAAGCAATGGGGATTTGGTGTTTGGTGCAGGGTAAGGCCTCACCTCTAAGCATCCCTAAAGGGCTGTGCTCAAACACGGACCTGGCTCTGTGCAGAGCATAAAGCTTTATGCTTATAGCATCCTCAACTATTTCTTGCATTGTTCATGTATTTTCTGGAAGATATTTTCTGTTCTGCCCAAGCCCTTGGCAGGCTTAGGCTTGCAAACTGTCATTTGAGACGTAAAGGCTGTGTAAATATTTAATTTCAATTAGCAAAACAATATTGTGTTTATTCCTTTTTTCACTCTTACAGTTGTTCTGTTGAATGTTCTTCCTTAAAGTTTTTTTATACCAATGGAACACATGAAAGGACTTGGCATATTTGTCTTCTCTGTATGTCTCAAAACAGTCTTATTTCAGAATACCTAACTATTGGGATTGAATTTACATGTTCAAATACTCAGGAATTACCTACGTAGAATCCAACTTATTCAGACACATGATAGGGATGTGAGAAATGTCTCAATTATGCCTTCAAGTCAAAAAAGTTACAATGGTCGTGAAGGCATTTTTCCAACTCAAACCAGAAACTGAACAGATATTGGCATTCTTAAATATTGGAAGATGGGAACAGGAATCTACTGGTCCCTTTTTCGTTGGTGTGAAGCTACAGAACTTCATACCTGTAACAGCCAGGGAAACTGGATTCTGCTGCTCTGAGCAAACTGGCAGCATGCACCAAATCTTGTCTCTGTTTTCATCACTGGATGTGGATGCAGGTTTTATAGATATATTTTTAAAATGTGTGGACAAGATGATTTCTTATGCTTGAATCACATTTGCTTTCTTAACTGTTATATGCACATTTGGATTTGGAGGGAAACAGGTCACTGTCACAGATTTAAAAAAAATTTTTTTATAAGCAAATAAAATTTTAAAATGTTGTTGCCTACATTTTCCCAGGGGTAAAACTATTTGGCAAATGCAGGACAATTCTACTAAGAGCTTGGACTGCTTTAGAAACGTCTTTTTACCTCCAATGAATAAATAGTTTGCCAAAGGCTTATCCCAGTTATACTTCTGATATTTTATTAATTAAAAGAATATTCATAAAGTGCTACAGCAAAAATAGAATAGTAATAATCTTGTGGTGTTTTGTTTCTATTTTTATGGGTTTTTTTCAGTATCAGCAATACAAGAAAGGAGGGAATGAGGGAGATGACATAGCTCATAGGGAATTATTGAGAGTAAGTAGAAATGACCTGAGAAGTGGTTCTCACATCAATTGATGTTACAGATGCATATCTTGCTGTGTTTTTCCTGAGTATGTACTGAAAGAAAACTGTCTGAAATCACTTCTGCTTTTGGCCCAAATAACTACAGGTCACAGATGGCAACAAGTCTGCATCATTGTTAATTCTTAATAAGGTTTCAGACCAAACTGAGTGAATGTTGATTGGGAACTTGGTGCTGCTCAGGTGCTGAGGAAGACAATAAACATTATGTTGGTGTAACTAAGTACTGTACCCCAGAGGAGAAAGGTAGAGGCCAGGATGCTGAACATGATTGCTACAATAGTAAGCAAATGTGAGAGAGTGGTTATCTCAGCATCTGTGCAATAGACAAAATCCATAGAATCCTGGCTTTAACCAAGCATCTGAAAAAACCCTGCTGCATTCACACATCGTTTTTACAGTATTGCTAATACCTGACTTTTTCACTTTTAAAAATAATTTCAGGAAGCATAAATTTGACAGAAATGTAATCTAAATAATGAGGTATCTTAAACTGATTGTAAATGAGTGCCTACCCTGAAAGCGTGTGATGGGACAAGCTATTACAACTGCTTCCAGTACTGATATTACCCACATGTTTTCATTCAAATGAAGACTAATTTTGCTGCAGTATTCTCCCTCTTCTCCCTTCAGCTCCTAAACACTTTCTTTTTTCCACTCTTTCCCTTACCTCCTTATTTTTCATCTTGATCTTGTTAAATGTTACTTGTGAGACTCATTGTTCTCCCATTTGTACCAGCCAAATAGTTGCATTGAATTAATCTGTATGCTGTCATCTAGAGCTTCATTTATTGCACAGATATTCTATAGAACTCAGTATCCAGTATTTGAACCAGACTGTCAAAACTGCTTGCATCTGGGCACCCCATCTCTTCACTTAGACTTGTGTCTGGCGATCACAGGATAGCGATAGCTGCTGCACATACTACATTTGTGAAAACTTGCTCCTTTATTTTGAGATGGAGCAAAACGATGGAGCAAAAATGCTGATAATTCATTATACTTTTGCATGATTTGGGAGACTTAAATTCTCCAAAATACAAAAGTGAAGCTGCAGCTCAGTTGTTGCAATTCTGTCTTAAGTTTTTTTGCTCGTCTCTTATACACCATACTGGGAAAAGCAGTCAAATGTTGCCGTTGTGATAGAACCAGTATCATCTGCCCCTGTGGATTCTTTTTCATTTCCTTGTTTTCTGGATTATTGTTTTCTAAACAAATTCTTAGTCTTTATATCTGGCTTATCTTTATGGAAACACAATAAGAATCTTGCACCTGCTGGTAGTTATGTGAATTCAGTACTAGTTAGGAACAGAGAGCAGCAAGATGAATTTGCAATATGTCTATCTGTGTATTCACTTGAGTGTTTTCCTCCAGAGGTGCCTGGCTTAGGGCAGATTAAAAAGAAGTTCTAACAAAAACAAAGCCATAGTTCTGTGTAGCTCTTAGTTTACTGCTTTTTTACTATTGTGAAGAAGAAATTAATTCTGCAAGTCAAAAACATTTTTCCTTTTGTAAAGAAATTAAACTAGATATTCTGTCTTATGAAGAATTATAAGTACAGTAGCAAATATACACAAAACCATTATGAACTTTAGCTCATGTGAAGCACATTAGAGCCAATAAAGCATACATGAGCACTTCTAAAGCAAACCAGAAGTCATCATTTCCATACGCTAGAAATCTTCCCTGGCTACAACACAATTCCTTTTTAAAAGAAGAGTGTGTATGGGCAGGATGTTTGCAGTGAAGTGTGTGAAAAGCCAACAGGATAAACTAATGTGCCCAAAGAAAGCAAATTCCTTTAAGATCTGCATTCAGTGCCAACATTTCAAACAAGACAAATCTTGCTCTCAAGCCTGTCGCTGCTTCTTGGTTCATTTTAGTTATTTATGAGATAATTATATTCCGCTTTGAGTGTATAAAGCAACAAATTACTCCCATGGCTCAAATAACTTTGTTTTGTTGCAGTTTAGCAGTCCCATGCATAGAGTGCTTATCAACTAAGGTAGTACTGTTTTGCATCATAGTTTGGACTGGAACATAAAAAGATGGTGCAATTATTCACAAATCCCTAGCTTATTTACCCAATTCCTGCTTAATTGATATTGTTTTGTGTAGGGCTGCATCACAGTGGCATGGCTGAAATGGGAGAAGAAAGGGAGTTACACAGATTTACCCAGAGATGTTGTGGATTCTCCATCCTTGGAGATATTTAAAAGCTGTCTGGACCCTGGTGCTTGGCAACCAGCTCCAGGTGGGCCTGCCTGAGTGGAGAGGTTGGACTAGATGACCTCCAGAGGTACCTTCCAGCCTCAACCATTCTGTGATTCAGTGGAAACAAACTATCCCAAACTGACAGCTGAAGACTGGCAGTTCTGGGCAGGGAAGAGACTCTCCAAAATAATTTTTTACCCCTGAGTGTAAAATGGGGCAGGTAACACTAGTGCTGTAGCTGTGCCTTGACACTGGATGGGATCTGGGAGAAGTGGGATGTGTGGGGAGGAAGGCACAGGACTGTGTTACACACCCTTGCCCAGGTGATTGATGGGGATAGGGGGAATGAGCAGGATGTGGGGCTTGGGCAGTCAGTGCAGCATCAGCATCTTATACGCTATCCCAAGACTAAGCTAACTCCTGTGCATCACCATAAACTGTTGTGATAGCAAAGGCAATGTTGCCTGGTTATGTCAAATGTCTTGTTGGCATTTGTTGTTACTCTAGGCCAGGCTGTAAAAAGAGGAAAAGCAGTGTAAGGTTTGTCCAGTCCTTTCTTACTTTGACACCCACCCCCACCATACCCATCCCAAGATATTACAAGAAGATATAGGTATATAACTTTGAGGAATATTCAAGACTACACCACTGAATTTGATCTAGAGTATTGAATCTGAGGTACTTAATTGCTTTGATGTACTGAATCTAGACTGAGAAGCCTAAATCAGAGGTCCTGTTGCTGTTTTTTGTTGTTTGGGGTTTTTTTGTTTTGTTTCTTTTTTAAATTTGCTGTTGTTTTTGTTGTTTGCTTGCTTTTTCTATTCTGTTTTCATAATTTTCTAAAATAATTAAGACAGGTAGGAGAAATACTATGGCTTTTGAGACAAGAGAGAGGGTAAAGGCACCTGAAAGGGTAGGTACTTCAACTCTTATGTATTAGGCATTGGGTATTTTTTGCTAGATCTAGTCTAATGTAACTTCACAGAATTTAATGCCTGAAGATTTTTAAACCCTCTTCTAACTCTTATGTCTAAGACTTTAAGGGCAGAAGTGCTTTAGTGGACTTAGTAAATATTTATAGAGCAATTAAAGTCCCTTCAAGGTGTTCATACAGAGCACTTCTCATGGTGGAAAACTTGTTCTACCTTCTTTTGCTGCCTCCTTCCCTTTTCATCTTCCCCTTCCCCTCCCTGGCAAGCCTGAATACTGTATATGTCTTCACTATATACAGAATTTGGAAATGGTCCTTCTAGACTTCTGTTGGAGTTACTGGCTGGCACAAATATTGCTGTCTTTATACAGGGACCTCCCTTTGACATGGGCTTATTCTCTAAGGATTAAGATGTCCTGCACGACACAGTTACGTGACAATCTTGGGAGAGAAAAGCATGACACAGGATGATGATTTTTTGTAATGAAATCAGGGTGATTTCTTCAGGAATTCATCGTTTTCATAATTTGAAAAAAATTGATATGGGTTAATTGATAGTATAGAAGATAATACGCATTTCTCTGTTTCAGCTTACTGAGAATTTTACTCAGGGTTCTCTCAGTGGAATCTGCTGTCAAATCTTAAGGGGGTCTATTAGGACTTGGAGTATAAATTTAAATATAAGAATTATGGTTTTGCTAAGTACTTTCTAAAAAGTAGATATCTATGTTCTTACTGAAACTACTATTTTTCTAGTAAGAATCAGGTGTTTAGTTTGTCTTGGAGTACACTAGTATTATCTGCATAGGACTCTCAAGCCCTATTTCCCAAGAAGTAAATATTTTGCATGGGGAATCTGTCCCTGAGAGCATGATAGGGATTTTAATACACTGAACTAAGACTGATAAATAGCACTTGCAACAAAAAAAAAATAAATCCATTTTCAAAAAATATTGGAGTGTTTTCACAAAATAAACTCTTTGGGGTAAAAAAATGTTGAGCTTCAGTACTCATTTTTCTATCAAAACAGTTTCAATGATACCTCTTTGTCTCATGGCACATCCATAATGTCTGCAGTTTGTAAAAGTGTGAAAGGAAGCTTTCAGATACCATGGTGATGAGTATAATGCAAAATGATTGACAGGCTCTTGAAAGCAAGGTTTGTCTCATGCATTGTTCTGAGCCAAGAAAACCTCCAGTAATACTTGGAAATGTATCAAATTTATTTTCATTGGATGTGTAATGAAGTAAAAAAAAAAAAAAGCTTTTCAAAGTAAAATTACGTGCTAATAAAAGAACCATGAATAAGATTTTTATGACAACAGCATGATAATGACAAAGGGATTATAAGTGAGAGGCTCTGAGAAAGCCAAGTCAGGGTAAGAGAGGTGGGGGTGTGAACCTTGCTACAAGTCTTCACTGAATACTTAAGATATCAGGTAAGAAGAGAGAACTGAAACATGTCAGTCAGAACAGAGACCTAAGTAGCAGCAAGCCTCTTCAAATGAAGATGATATTAGGCTGGGTTGTTTAATGTTACTTTGAGGTGTTATGAAGGAGAATACTCCCTGAATATTAATAAAGAAGAAGTTAAAACTCGTTTAATGGAGGGATTGCATCATGTAAGAAACATCTGTGGACTACTGAGGTAATTATGCTGAGATGGATACTACTGAGAAAAACAGAATAAGCTAAATTTTATAAACTGGTGTGGATGAGCAAGGCATGAAATCTAGGCATATCAGTACACTAAGTATATTCTCTTGGTATACTGCAAACAAGTACCAATTAAAGAAAATTAAATTAGAAGACATTTTTCTTCTGTAATTTTTTTGGCATACATTGTACTGGGAAATGATGCAGACAAAAATGAAATTGTGTAGATAGAAATATCACCCCATCTGTAGAGAAATGGAAACCAGTGGAAATGGGTTTTTCTTTCTGAGAAATATCGTCACCTGAGTGTACTTTGAGTATAAATATAAAAGTGAACCGAAACAACTTTACACATTCATTTTCCACTTAACTTTTAAAATTGTTACCAAGGACATCTTCAATTTCCTCCTATTGATTCAAAAAATTTATTGTGTCACAAATCAAAAGAAAAAGATTTCTAGTTAATCTATAGAGCTGGGTTTAGTACTCTGCATAAGTATAAAACCTTGTAACTACATTCAAGAATGGGAGAACAGAGAGGCAAACCACTTCAATGCTGCGCAAAAATTAGAACATGCTTTGAAGCCAAAAAATTATTACACATGGAAATAAACAAAGTGAGATTAAATTGTGGCCTGGGTTTATCCAAAGGGAAATGGTGACTACTTGGGTGTTTGGTGTGTTGTTTTGTTTTTTTCACTCCATTCTTATACACGTACACAGTGTTGCAATTCAAGAAAATTTGATGCCATTCCCTGTAGGAAATTATTGTTCATAGTGGAGACAAAGGGAATTAATACAAAGAGAATCAAGATTTGGTTCGACAGGAAACTACAACAGGTTACATTAAAGACTAGAGAGAAATAACTGGTCATATTCTTCACTACTTAATGTTGGGAATCAGAAAGTCCATTAGTGACCTGGGATCAGGAAACAAGACTGTGCACGTGAAACTGTGGACAAAATACCTGTTGGAAATAATTATAGTGCCGAGGAGAAACTAGCCACTTCCTGTCGTGTGACTTTGTCACTAGACTAACAAGAATTGGAGTGAAGCTAATCAAAGGATAACTTTCAGCTGCTAACGTGATGGGGCTGTGAAAACCACTAATGTGATTTTAGAGGACATTGATGTGCAATACATCAACATCTAATGCAAGACATTTCTGTTGGAAAGAAGAAAGTGTTAGTGTTGCTGTTGGAGGATATGCAGGATCTGATTTGAAATACTGTGCACAGCCTAGTTAATTTTTTTTAAGGTGATTGTATACAAACTGGATCTGCTGATGTAAGTAAATGGAACAAATATAAAATCCAAGTAGTATTTCTCAGGTTATTAACATGAAGATTGTTTTACAAGCTAATTTGAAATGTATACTATAAAGAATTATTCTCTCTCCGCAAGCAAAGGAAGTCAGGTGTCCTAAGACTAAATACTCCAAAGAAGTTCATTGTACCACTTTAAGACCTTATTTCTGATTTGTCAAGTAGCTGAATAATACTTAAGATAGGACTGGAGTCAGAGTACAAGCTATATAGAAAAGGAGCTAAGTAACTTCTTGAGGAAAATAACCAGAATAGGTGAGCTTCTGGAGAAAATTTAGTTAGAATGAGATTCCCTGATATCTTCAAAAGGCTGTGAAAGGCCCAGGCTGTGCTTGCTTGCACCACAGAGATCCATGGCTATCTTTTACCCTATAGGAGTCAAGAGAGGCTTATCTTTTGGTATGATCTAATAGATGGCTCCTCAATTACTATTTCACTCTGCCTTTCTCTGAGAACTGGGAATTGAGTGTCTGCCCATAACAGGGGACTAGACTTGCTAACTTGGGTGTTTTGTAACATCCCTGTTTACTGACAGTAACCTGTCAAACTCTACTTTCCCTTCCTTTGGCTTCAGAGATGAAGTAGTAGCTCTGAACCTGAGCTTTCAACAGTAGCAGTGATGCTCGGGGGGGGGGTGGGGGGCCGGACGGCGCGGGAGCACGGGTTTGTCGCTAAACGAACAGTGA
>WUAM01000272.1:4843855-4885000 GCA_024336885.1 Actenoides hombroni | reverse complement strand
GGGAGGGGGGGGGGGGACGACACGATGGGCAGCTTTGGTGTCTAAGTTTCAAAAAGTGAGATTTAAAACTCCTTAGGCATTGGCTGGGGTTTTGAAGTCTTTCTGTTTCAAGTCTGTGATTGCCTTAGAGGCTGTTACCACCAAATGTGGTTATCTAGTTAGCTAAGCATATATGAAATGCCTTGGGCAGTTTTCAGTAGGTATGACTTTCTCACAGCAGTTAGGTCTGGTTTGATTCTTTCCTTCCCAAACTTTTCAGTTTTGTGTTCCTGAAAGCTTTTTCCTTTCTCATGCAAATGAATAACCCTAACTTTGGCACATAACTTTTTTGCTTTATAGCCTTCACTTTCTCTATAGCTCTGTCATAAAAAAATGTTCTGTTCCCTTTGCTATTATTGACAATGAGGGTTGACACTATTTGTAGCTGTCTTTCTGCTTCCCAAAACGTTTACCTTTTCCCCTTATTTTCTGCAGACTTGTATGTCATTAAAATTTATCTTGTACCTTCTTTGCATAATAAAAAAAATCTCAGGTTCACTGAACTTCTAAATCTGTGTCTTGTTGTTTGGTTCTCCTTGTGCCCAAGGCATTTCTTTTCTTCTACAATTAGGTAATTTATCTCCCTTATGAGAGCAAAAAGCATCGTATGAAAGGGAGTAATCAAGATGATCATTTCTTGATAAGAGCACACCCTCAATTGTTCACTCAATTTTCTTTAATTGACTTTTAATATGCCCTAATAATGTGTTGAATATGACTGAGATTGGAGGAGCCTTATTTTTTTTGCGGAGTGAGTTCTGTGCCTGTGGTCAAAGGAAAGCTCATTCAAACTAGAGAGGCTAATACAAGGGCAAAGTAAGGGTTTTCTTGGGCAGGCTTTAGAATATTACTGTACGGTTCTAGGTGGTGTTGAAAATGAATTAGTCTAATAACTTTCACTTTTTAACTTAAAGAACCTTACCATTAATATAATTCTTGAGGTTAGTATTAAAAAAAAAATTAAAAAATAGATGAGGAAGAAATAAAGGTGATTAGATCTGGAATTTTTTTTTGAGGCTTTTGATCTTTCCCTCACACCTTTACATTAAACTATCAAGCTGCAGCCACCTGTCCAAAGTGGTTGCTACAGCATCACTTCATGCTGAGAAAGGGAAAGTAGTACCAGACCCAGGGAAACCTTAGGACACAGAAGTCCTGCCATTACTTTTCAAAATGGAATTTGGTTCTACAATTCCACATCTGCTGTGGGCTCTGGAGGTGCTGCCCAGACCAGTTTCCTGTGTGCATGCCCTGGTGATGTTCACCAGCCCCTGCCTGTGCTCACTTAGTTGAGGGAAGTACCAGTGCTCATAAGAGGGGGCTGCAGGCAGCAACACACATGGACTTGCAGGTCTGTAAGGGTTAAAAACCCAAGTAATTTTAAAAACAATTTTGCTATAAAACTGTCTACTGTAAGTTTTGGCTCAAGCACTTCTGAAAGGCAGATGTTGACTTCAGGATTTAGTTCATAAACAACTTTTGCCCTACAGCAGCTTTTGAAAACAGAAACTCACAGAATGAGAAAACAGAGAAATTCTTGAGATACTATCTCACCTTTTGTTTTTCAAAATCAGTTCAGTTATATCTAAGCCAAACCAAATGCATGAATTACTTTCTTTTCCATAAAAGAATTTCACAAAGATATAAATCTGATCAAAGTTAACTCTCAACATTTAAATTACTAAAAGTATTAAGGATGACCAGCTGTTTTCACTCACGCTGGAACTGTCTAGACTTTAACTGACACCTCTGAAAAATTATGCTGATAATGTAAAACAGAGGAATTTTATTGGTCATATGAAGAAAAAAAATGGAATGTATGTACATACTGTAATACTTGTCAAGGCTAAACTTATGACTTAATCACCCATTGTGAGTAAGCTAGAAATTACAGTTCTCTGGTGAAAAGATTTGTTAAAATCATCATTTTATCTTGATATCAACCAGCTATTTTTGTGGAGAAATGAAAGCAGATGTTTACCCTTTTCTTAGGACAAGGCATGGTAAATAATGCCACATTCAGTTAACCAGTCCTTTTTCTGAAGGATAACCTGCTGTTGGGGGAACTGTTGTACCAGGTTTTTTTGCATACTTTTTGTTACAGGAGGATATCAAACAGCAGAGGCAGCTCAGGTAATGAAGCATGAAAGAAGGGGACAAAAACCAAAAAGACACTGCAATAGCTCTTTCAATACAAGGGTTAAGTATAAAAAGGCTGATATGCAATTGTTATTCCTATGCTTTGGGACTTGTGAGAATGTCCTTGAAATGCCAGGCCTGACTCTGACATTTACTTTTGGCTAGCACCAAGATCTCCATAGGGGAGCATATGACCATATGACCAGTTATATAAAATTCCATAGTTTATTTCCCTGTCTCTTTCATGTTGCCAGAGAGGATTCAGGCACACATACTGCAGGCTTTGCTGTTACTAAGAGCTGAAGCCACATGGGGGGTGTGTGTGTGTGTGTGTGTATATATATATGTTTTCTTTCAGGGTAAATTGCTCTCTGATAATTTTTATTTGCTTTTTGTTTAGCACCAAGCACATCCTATCATGAAGCGAGTCAGACACCTAGTGTCTAGTTCAAATTAATTCACTGAGTATGTAATTCATGCACTAAACAAGCCCACAGCTGTTGCTTGGTACTGAAAAAACAATGTACATATAAATGATTTTACGTGTGAATTTTTAAAGGATTAAAAATGATTTCTAATAACCTGATAATAAATACAAATCTCAATATTGCAAGAACATACTGAATTACAGTAGAAGTTGCATGACTATTAGTGATTTAAGTAATGTTTACTGCAATTGTTCATACAGAAGTACTGTATTTTACAATGTGTTACCTTGGTTTTTAGACGGAACTGGTAATTAAAGGTTTGAGGATTTTGCTTAATTTCCTGCTGTCTAGGGAGTACTTAGTATGCTGTACTTTACATGTCAGATTCCTTAACAGGTGATCTTTCTAGAACTTTATAATGAATCTATACAGCTCTATATTTTGCCTGAAATATAGCATCTAGCATACATAAAATAAGAATTACAATGGGGAAGTATCTTTCTATTATAAATGAAATTATAGAAATATTAGTCCTGATGCTCTGCTTTGCTTATGAGGAGTTCATTTAATGAATCAAAAGAAAATTCTTGTGTACAATCTCAAAAACCCCCAGGTGTAGTTTTTGTGGTTGCATTATGATAGTTCTTTTAACAAAAGAAAAATGCTTCATGTAAAAATTCCCTTTGTTTCATTGGAGCTTTTTTATTCTAGCCAAGCTTCTAGGTTTTCCAGCTGCATGTATATGTAGCCTAACAAAACATGTCCTGCCCATGACTGTTAAAATGCCAGACTCATAGACTTGAAATTCATGAAAACCCTACTGTTTATCCTTGAAGCTGTTGTCAGGTGTGTACATAGGAATCAATGTGAATCTGGATGACTGATTTGATCCTTCTATCTTGAAATTTCTATGAAATGCAAGCATGTAGAACTTTTCCATGTTTAATCCATTCTCTCTTCTATTGTCAGTGTGCTTTGAAATGTGACAGATTACTCTTGGTGAACCTGCCTCGCATATACATCTCTATCTGTAAATAACTGAATTGTTCTAGACTGATTAAATTGCTAGAGAGGTTGGGTTGTATTATACGTGCATTAGTCTGACAAGTGATGTGGGTGAGATTTGAACTATCACACAAGTATCTTCAAACTCCAAAGCATTTCACTGTACATTTTCTTTAATGGTATTTAAATGTCCAAATCTATATTTTAAAATGTTGAGCTGAATTTAATAATTATAATAATGCATTGAGGTTTAAACTTGTTTTTATTAGAATCTATGTTGAAGTAGCTCATTACTGGAAAAAAAAACCCCAAACAAAAAACAAACAAACCCTCACATGAGTAAGTCTCTATGTACTTAGTCTGTCAAGTGTTTGGAGGAGTAGTAAGTAATTGCCTTGTAACTAAGGTGCATTTTTGTCTTGGCCTTTGCCACTGGTTTTCTCAGGGTTAAACTTTTTCTATTTCATTTCTTCAACTCCATGGGTGATCACAGGTATCTGGAGAAAACTTTTTCAGAATGCCATAAAGTTCAAAATTCATCTTGTTAGGTGGTTAGGGAATGACTGGAAGAGGAATTGTCTTCCTGAATTGGGCAAGACCTTTTGCCTTTACTATTGGCTTTCTATGCCTTATTTTAGGATACAAGCAACATTTTACTGGTGGAAAGAACACATTGCTTTGGCCACATCAAGATTTTTTGTTAGCAACTGTCAATGGGCTTTATGCCTATTAAAGTGAAAGCTTTCCAGTGCATTAGGGAAACAGTCTCTTATCTATGTAAATATCTAATACCACAGTAAATTCGTCTATATATACAGGGGGAGCTGGTGATTATGGGCTGCCTTTCTTGTGTTCCTGGTTTCGGAAAATATTTTTTTCAGATAGTCCTGAAAAATACTTATGAGGCAAATATACCTGGTGTAAAAGAGGTTGTTCTGTGCATACGTTTAGCTTTCCAATGTCAGAAGTAGTAGTGGTGCCCTCTTGCCTTTCTGGAAAAAAAAAAAAAAAAAAAGAAAAAAAATCATCATTAGAATGTATTTCTTCTGCATAACATAATAGCATGGAATGGTTACTTTCTTATTGGTAATGCTGTAATGTCAAGTACCTAATGTTAAATTTCACTGTTATTAACAAACTGCTAATCCATTTTGCTGGATAGTTAAGATTAAGAAATAAAAATGAAATGCAGTTTGAAAAGTATAGAAGTTACTTGGGAGACAAAATAAATGGCAGTAGTAGACTCCTAAGATAAACCCAATGTTTTAAGGACTCAGGAAGATAAGTTATGTTTCTTCTCACTGCAGTAACAGAGTATTTCTGGTTTAATTTTGTGTGTGTCTGTGTATATATATTGGTAAGATATCTATATAGAAAAGTTAGATTGGTTTAAGTTATCTTTAGATAATATATTCATACAACCAGTAAGTCTAAAGATTGAACAGCTCCGAGATTTTTGGACTGCAGATCGATAAGTCTGCTTTTATTAATCAAATTTCCCAAATTATTTTCCTATGTTCACTTGGTAATGTTTTGTGATCAAGTGTGTTGTCTGGTTACTTAATTGTTTTGGTTTTTTCCTTCCCCAGAGAGAATGACTGTCACTATGTCTTATTTTAGGATAAGATTTAAGTCCTGCAAGTGATGTTTGAAAAGGGAAACAATTTGCAGTAATTCTAAGGGTAATCTTAAATTATTAATGGACAGGTAATTCAAAATTAAAAATTGTCATTTCCTCCCAACAATATTAAGAAAGTAAAAGGTATAAAACTGTGTTTTCAAGATTGATTATTCAATTTTGCGGGGAAAACTATTTGCAAACCATACTTAAGTGTGTTGATTCATCAGCAGAATGTAGCCAAAATTGCCTCACTTTTCTACCAGATCAAAAATAATAAAGATTATATAGTAAAATAATCAAATTCCAGCTGTACTTGCATTGATTTAGTATTCTGAGGTGTTTCTCGGTTGCTTACAGAAGATAAATGGCATTTTCTTCCCTACCATTTTCGTATAATGCGAATAAATGTTTATGTTGAAATCTAAATGGGGAACTCTTCAATTAATATGAAGGGGACACCATCAAGGGTGTGCTAAAGTACAAACATTTTTTGCAATTTAAATACTATCTTGGTTTATTACAGCATAATGTCTTTATGGTCTCTCTTTTTCTATTAGCTAAGTCAGGAATTTTTCATTTCCTGTGTGTAAATCAAACTAATTTTGTATGCGTTGATACTGTTCAGTACAGGTTTTTACTGCTTGCTTCCAGAATAATACTTTTTTTTGAAAACACAGATGTTCAGATGTGCCTTTAGGTTTTGTTCTAGAGGCCCAGTGTTTTGCTGTGGAGCAAGGAAACCCTTCATTTTTTACGTGCTAACCAGTTACTTCAGTAACAACTCCATGTGAAATACATCTTTTGCATATTTATAAATAGGGAAGTATATTTTAAGCTATGGATTCTGTTTGGGATATATTGACAGGACTGTTACCACCTGTATAATTTCTGACAACTTCAGCAGCCAGCATTTTCATTTGGGGGAAGTTTATTTCAGAAGACAAATTCAGATTACTCCAGCCACCAATAATGGCATATTTTAAAAGTAATTGCAATAGAAGGCTTTTAAAGTAGGATGCAATGCAAGTCTGTTTAGCTGATATTTCAAATCCATGCTGGATTTGCCTTCCAAATGATGTAATAATTGTTTGTTTTCCCTGTTAAATAACCATTTCTAAAGTTTTAAGTGTTGTGACACTTTCACCAAGCTTTTTCTTATCCCGATGTGCATTAATTGAAGGGAAATGAAAAACAGACAATAACCATATATTGTTTCTTGCCTCCCCCCCCCAGTCCCATATCCATGTTGCCCTACTTATTAGTATTAGCCTCTTTACCTCACTGGGAATCCTTGCTGTGATTGTAACCCCCCCCAGCAATTACTCTTTACAAACTCCCTTAACTTAGGGAAGTGTCTCACTGGTACATTGATAACGTTTTCATTTTTTTTAAAAAACAGCTGGGCCGTGGTAGAGGGTATATTTCTGGTGCAAGCATATGGGTTCTCCACCTGATCTCTGCTTGCATAGAGATTATTGAGGGTACCATCAGCGCTTTGGTTTAAACCTGACTCATGTTAGCAGGGGCAGCCGTGAAAATCCATTTCTATCAAGCTGAGTTGAGAGATTTTGGATTTGCCCTGTTGGAGAATAAGGGACTCTTTAGAAAAAGGGCATGGCTGCATAGATTTTTTTTTTTTTCTTGCCTTATTTACTCATCTTTCCCACCGAGCAAAGAGAAACTAAGAAAGGGATAGGGAGTTAACAGCCACAAATCACTACATCACCTTTTCTCTAGCTAAGGCTTAGCAATTTTCCTACTCAGAACTCTTGCGTGATACGTTTTCATTATCATCTTTGCTGTTCCTAAGGGAAATTCAGAGCTTGTAGTGCCTCCCCGAGCATCCTCTGCCCTGCCCGGCCCCACTGGGGGTGCTTTGCGGCTGTGTCGTTCCCACTATCGCCAGTGGGTGACTCTCTTGGCACTGGTTATCGTACTCCCGGCTGGGTGGTGGGTCAGAGCCTGGAAAGAAACGGATCATATTCTTGTGTTCTGGAGATTTTCTTGCATCTCGGGATAGGAAAATTAAAAATCATAACAGATTAGACTACTTTCCTTAGTATTACTAGTACTGGTATTCCTAGAAAGAACCTTTTTAGGCTCAAGGCTCTAAAACAAGCAGAGAAACCAAAAACCATTTCTTACTTGTTTTCAAGGAATGATGTAGCTTGTGGTCGTTTATCTTGCTGCACACGTCCCAGAGATCTGAGTGTTCACCGAGGAACCAGAACTGTGGCCCAAGCAGCTTCCTGGCTGCAGCTGCCAGGCTGCTGCTGGGTTGGCAGGCGGGATGCACTTGCTCCTATTGGCATTGCTTAGCCCCTCCCAGCTGGACCAGTGGGTAACAAAATGTGAATTAGACTCTTAAAACAAAGTTAGTAAGTCCACAACTTAGCAGACATACAGATGTCTCCACTCACCCTTGCTATTTTTGTAGCAGCTACACAGGAATGCCATAGTATTGTTGCCACTACAAGAACAGAACTTTTTAAAGTAGTATTCTATCTTCAAGAAGAGCTGCAATATTTACCGAATGCTTCAGATCTGGAAGATCAACTTCATGGAGGTACTGTTTCTCAGTCATTGATTTAAAAACATTTTGCACTATTGAAGTTTGGGCATTTTTTCTATTCTTGTGATAGGAAGTTATTTTTCCCTGGACTGCAAGTTTGGGGAAGCTGAACTTAAAGTGGCTTCTTCTTTTGTTCAGCTTTGTTTTTATTTTGTGTTATACTGAGACCTACAATGTCAGCTGTGATAATTGAACTGGATAAGCTTTCTGCAGATGAGATTGAGAGCAAAAAGGATTCCAGGTCAGATTTTAAGGAAAGCGAATTCAATGAATCGTGTGCCGATTATCATGGGTTTCAACTTCACTACTCACATTCTGCACCAGCTGGTAAGCATGCGTTTATATAAACTATTTCCTCAAACCTGTGTCTATTTACTCATGTAACATGTTGCAAGTAAACTGTGAGACCCAATAAGGAAAACACAGGATTCATTGCTGTCATGTGTGTGCAATATATGAAGTCACTTTTACATTAGATAAAAGGTGTAACAGCCATCTACTTAAGAAAAATAATTCAGTGTCTCCTGAACACTCTAATATATCAGGTACTGCTGGAAGAAGAGTCCGGGTGGCTGTTTCCTTGACATCACCTGAAAGATAAACTTTCCATGGGAAGTGACACAGTTTTTGTGTAAGTTAGAGCAGCACCAGCAGCTGTTCTGATATTAGACTTTGCAAAGGGTGTATATAAGTTGTGCTTTCTAGAGTTTGGCACTGTGGCTCCTCTTCTCTTTTCTCTGGTGTTTTGTCACATCAGGGCTTGTAAAAAGGGAATTGCACATGCTGTAAGGGTTGGTTTGTTTGTTTTCATGACCAGTGTGGCTCATTTGTTGTTTTTATTCTGTGGCAGGTATCATATATAGCTAGAACAGGTCCTCAAAAATGTCAATTAAATAAACATCATGAAACTTTAATTTCTCTGAAAATTCATAGTCATGGAAAGCACAGAATGTAGATGCCTGGGGTTGTGTAATATCACCAAGGGGACACACCTGCAATTAGTCCATGGACTCTCACGCCCTTAAAGCCTTCTGAAGTATTGGATGGTCATTCCTTTAGGAAGTACTTTTTAAGAATGGCTAGTCTTATTTCTTCTGGACTCTGTTTTGATTTGCACAATTCCCAGGGGATAATTTGATTTTGATAATACTTTCACTTGCTTATGACCCCTGGAATGAAGCACAGATAAGACAGATGGAGAATATCTGAATGTGGCACTTTCTCATGTGACAGGACAACTAATGTGTGGTGGAAGACTGCAAACTTTCACTTGGTTAATGTAGGTGAATATGTAAATAGAAGTCTGATATTTTTAACTCTGTGATAAACCTCTGGAATATTTTTTACTTAAAAATTCAGATGTTAAACATGAAAATGGCCAAATGATTGGAATGTCATGCTATCTATACTTTTTCAAGAAAAGCAGATAACTTGTGCTTTCCCTAGTAGAAATGTATATTTTTACTTTCTGTAAAGGCTTCACTAACTTCTGTGAAACAGAATTTTCTCAGAAAATGCATTTCTGAAAGCTTCTCTTGTATGTTAGCAGGTTTTTGCAAGTTCAGGAATTGGGTGTCTGTCTGGGATCCTGTAAGATAAGTTTAAAATTACCTCTCTTGCCCCAAAGAATTGCCATAAAAGAATTTATGTCTGTGGCAGGTGATACACTTCACTATGTTCCCTAGATATTGAAGTAACCTGTTCTAGCTTACCCAGTTGATCAAGAGAAAAATGAACTTTTAGCATGAGCAGCATATTTTTTGTGGAACTACAGCATCCAGAGCTCTGCAGAAAAGAGATAATAGTAAAAAAAGTAATCCTTATTGGGATTCTTCTATCTGAAAAAAATAATTATCTTCTTTATGAAATAATTACATCTTACTAGTATTTGTTGCAAATGCTGTTTATTATTCCTAAAGCAGGAACAGTGTTAGCAAGCCTCTTTGAGAAACGTTCTGTTAGAGTTTGAAGATTTTCTTCATTTCTGTTTTTGCATAGTGGGAAGAATAAATGTTGATACATTGTCTTAGCATTTGGGGAGTTTAAAGGATGATGACTTAAAACAAATACAGTTTTGCTTTTTTCTCCTTAAAATTATCCTTGATATATTTATTTTTAGTGTTTAGAGTAAACAAGCCCTTTGTAGTTTCCAGTGTTGCGTTGGGTTGGCTGAAGCCTGAATGGACCAGTGTAAACAAATCCTATTTGGCTTTCACAGGTCATTTCCTAAAAGGAACTTCTACTGGCACAGCCATAGCTATTAATAAAAATAAACTGCTCTTCGTTATACTACAATGATGGATACTGTTTCCCAGCAGTGCTATTTCACAGGCAAAGTGAAAACTTTGAGCTATGGGAAGTAACTGAAATTTTGCTTATAGAGTTTAGTTTTTTTCACAGTGATAACAGTATAAAAATCTCCAATGAAATCAACATCCTATATCAGGGTGCTGCACTGAGGGTTGCTAGTGTTGGTTTCTCTGCTGCATAAGACCTCACCCTCTACAGTTGCAGCCTTGGGAATTTTACATTTAGACTCAATGTTTTTTAAAGAGGATTTAAAGAACTGTCCTCTTCAGTCACTCGAATCACCAACACGTGGTCATGTAAGGTCCATAGGCTATGGAAACCTAAGTGTGAACATCCAGAAAACCATCGTCAGAGAACATGTCCTTTTTCTTCCATTTAATCTGCTGTCGACATACTGTGTTATGAGAGGTTTCTTTAAAATTTATTATGCTGTGCTTTTACTGTTTCTTTACATATAAAGCAAAAGATTCCATAGAGAGAGTTTGTCGTTTAAGAAAAACTTTTCCTCTTATAGTACTGATGTGTTAATTTTAAGCATAAGAAAGGAAAATGGAGACATTGCTGGGGCAGAAATGTATTAAGAGTATTTTTATTTAGTTCCTGCTTTAACCAAATCTGTTGTAATAGGATGTATATGATAAATTACCTTCCTACATCTCTTGTTAAATAAGAATGTTATAAATAAGCTTAACTTTCTGTGTATCACTCCATTTTCAATTCTGATGCAGGTACCAGTTCTGAGGTATATTTATTTGGGATCTGCAGAATATATTATAGAGAGTAAAACAACTAGATCAGAACAGTAGCATTGTTAAACTAACATTCTGTGTACAGAATGCAGCCTTTTTCCATGTAGAGTGTTACTGAAATCTTACGAGGTTTATCACTTGAAGAGTAATATCAAGACAGTGTTTCAAAAGCTGAAATCCTGAAATACATGACCAACTTTGGTTGATGAACACTCCATAAACAGGTCAATGACTGGTGTTGGTCTCCACAGTTCTGGGATTACTTGGGCTCCAGGTGAAAGTCTGAACAAAGCAGTGATACTTGTAGACACAGCGGATAATGTGGGGTTGGTGGGTTTTTAGAGATGCCAAGCAAACTTTAAAAAAACAAAGCTTGTTTTGATTTATACGCTGCTTATCCTGCAAAGAAGAGTTTTTAATATGGTATGATAATGTGAATGCCAGTGTCACAGCTACAGCAGTTTTTCTTCTGCAATGAGCAGCAGGATATTCATGATATAGGAATACAGGACCACATCTCTCTATTTGCCATGTTAGAATTTCCTCCAGGGCCTGGTGTGTTTGCTGTTCAGACTTCTCGCAGGAAGCAAGGCTAGTCTGAATATTGCAGCTGTAAATATTTGTGCAGATTTAAATCTTATTATCCCTGATACATGCTGTTCTGCTTCATTTCTTGTTCATCTGGAAATGACTGCAAACATTCAATCTACAGTAATGGCCTTTATCTCTGAATCTGTTCTATGACTATAAGGCTAATCATACTCAGAAACATTTCTCCACATGAATTCTCTGTTCCTAGAGATGGTTTTGTCCTAGTAACTTTTGATCAAGAATAAAGAAACCTCTTTATATATATGTATATATAAAAGGCATGAGATATAAGTAAGGTCTTAATAGTGTAACTGGTAGTAGTGAGGTCAGAGTCCACCACTCAAACTCTCCTGAAATGAGGCCTGCACTAAATCATGCAGATTTGAATCTGACTTTTGGTAGATTGGTACAAGGCCAGAGATACTACTTTTTTTTTTTTCTTCCCCTGCCTTTTTTTTGAGATTCCTTTACTAATGAATTTTTGGGGCAAGGGATATAGATGATATTTTCCAGAGAACAGTTCCTATGTTTCAGAAGTTATTTTTATTGTTGGTCTATTCATGTATTAGAAATTACTCACATGCTGCATGAGGGTAGGAAAGGAACAAAATGAAGTATCAAAATTTTTAACCCTTTTTTGTTGCTACAAATTAGACATATTCCTGCAAAATGCTTTGATCCATGTGGCACAAACCACACAGGCTAGCAGGGTGCTTAGTGAGAGGAAAAAAGGAGTAATTTTGTAAAGATGATGTAGCTGAGTAAATTCCTTCAAGAGTTTAGTATTTCATGTCCAAAACCATCCATGTAGTAAGTGTATATATACAGAGGTAACAATTGTTTTTCTATTTTAGCAGAGCTTGAGGGGCAGATAGAGCCTTTGGGAGTTAGAAGAGCAGTGGGAATGGCTTGAGTGTCACCAACAGAAAATGAAGTCCTTTTCTAGACATCAGAACATGTGGACACTAAGAAGAAAAGATGAACAAAGCATGTCCTCATTTGCCATGAGAACAAATGTGATGAAAAGGACAAGGATTTCTCAAATTTCCCCACAGGTATCTGCCCTTTTTTTCTTTTCCAAGATGATCATAAAGGAAGCAGCAGCAGACTGAGCTTGGAGTGCTTGTTGTTACCCTTCTCAGCAAACTGTCTAGACAAATCCAGTTTTCCTTTCTTTAAATTTTGAGGAGAGCTTCAATCATGATTGCAAGGAACTAAATGAATAAGTTTTAACTTAGTGGTGTGGTACTGGTTTACACACAAATTTGCCTTAATTACTCTCACTAGGATTATGTAGTAAAAACAAGAAGGGAGCAGACACAATACACAGGAAATTATGTCTAATGGTTACAGTCCAGCTGAAGTCCCTGTCTTCAATCGAGCTCTGTAGGAAGCTGCAGCGTGATGCAGTCAGGACTTGAAACATCTACACTAAAGTAAATTTTGAAACTGTATTCACTTGAAGTGAACAAATTTAACCAAGTGCACAAGAATTAGATGCTATTTTTCTACTTTTCTATTTTCTCTTGTAAAACAAAAGGTCAAGAATTGCATTTTTCTGTCATTTCAAGAAGCAATTGAGACTGCTGTCAGAAGATCAGTGTTCTGAAATAATCCTTCAACTTGTCATGCCATGTCAAGCTAACACTTAGTTGAAAGCCACCAAGAAACACAGTTAATTCAGCAGCAGAGCAGAAATGTAAGTTATCAGCAGTTTCCTAACCTGAGTGCAACAGACAGTATATCATTATTTCTGACTGATAATGTCCTTTAATCTAACTTTACCTTGGAGGCAGACTTTGCTGTATCCAAATCACCGTAAGTGAAATGCTGGCAATTTTGAAAATTATGTGGACACCTTGTGTGGTGATTGCAGGAGGAGGAAGAGTGGGGACAAAGCATGTTTGGTCCTGTGTAAGATGTAATACAAGCTATAACTGGAAGATTGTTCTCTTTGGCACTACCCTCCATACCAAAATTTCATTAATACTACACAAAATAAGCCTGTAGTTAATGAATAATACAGAGATTATGGACAAGCCCAAAGTTTTGAGGCATTCACCTCTGCCCCTGGGTGTCATGACTTTTATCCTCACATGGCTACAATAAATGGAAACTAGACTGAATATAGAAATTTAATTTTTCCCAAGGGCATCATTTTTCTTCTGTGCACTTCCTTCTTCTAATGAGTTATTTACTTTCAATTCTAGAGTGGGATAGGTCAACTAACCCCATGTAAAGATGCTCTAATGATTTATTATTGTGGATTTTATTTCCCAGATCCCCTCAGTAGCAATAGATGAAGCATGTCTACATAAATATTATGCTGCCTTTGCAGATATTACTAAAACTTTCCCTGATTTGAAAAGTGAAATCAATACCTACAAAACAGATCAATGCAGACTTGGCAACAAAGGTCAAAAAATGGGAGCAAGAGTCATGTCTGAACAGTCTTCCTTTATGACTTATGCCTGCAAATCCTGAACACAGCAGTGAAATCCTTGTATCTTGGTTGTTAGAAGAAGTGGATCTGTATGCTGAAGTCTGCTTTCCTTGAATGATGAGCATAAATGGACAAGCAGGTCTCCAGTGTAATGTAGGCTTCAAGATGACTCAGTGTGGATGGGAAAGTTACTGAGGTGTTTCAGGTTTCTTAAAAATTCAAGTCTGGGGATATGTCTCTATATGTTATTGTAACAACCTGTTTTATAAGAATAAATCTGAGGTCATGAGTGTTATAAGAAGAGTGGACTGATGGCCACATATCACTAACTTTGGTGAGTAATGGATGCTCCTCATGATGCAGAACACAGTTACATTCTGTGTTTGAATATAGTTTTACTTGTAGACCCGATAGCAGTGTCTGGTCAGTATGTATTGAGGAAATAAATCATGTTATTTAGCATAGGGGATATAAGCTATTGCTTACAATTGGTTTCTTTTTATGTTAGTAAACCCACCCATATTTAAGTGTCTGTTAAACCATCAAAACTGCATAGAAAATGTAGCAGACTTTCTAGGCCTTTGTGATATTTGTGTCAGTATTGTAATATGACTGAAGTTAATAAGATTTAAAAATAAAAAAGAAAACTTCCTGAAAAGTTTAGAAAGGACATCATGGGAGAGAGAGAATTATACACAGAGTTAGCTGCTTGCACAGATAAATGTTATAAATAGAAATTTTCTTGAGTGGTACTGGAGGAGACAAGTGTGTTTTTCCAGAAGCACATGATGAGAATTTGGCTGCCTGTTATTCACAATCTTACAATCTGTTGGTTCGCTGGTGAAATAATAAACTGAGATGGTATCCTTAGTAATTATGTATTTGTATATGCAAAGGTTTAGTAATTATTTAGATCTTTATCAAGTTTGTGCTCTTGCCTTTGGGGTGGGGGGGCACAGGGAGCTCACTTATATCCAAATAGATCAATCTCTTTAGGTAGTACAATCATGCCAAACCTCTCTAGCTGTATACTTTTTGTAAAGAGAATTAGCCTCGGGTTTTAATGCTTTAATTGAACATTTAGAATTACTATTTCTAAAATACAAATGTTCTTTTCTGAGTTGAAATTAAATAGATAACACTCCAAAACAGCATGCTAAATTAAATTATGTATCATAAATCTTTTAAGCCAATAGCCTCACTTATTTTGCTGCTATACTTTTTTTGCTCTGCAATACAGTGGTTTTTTTGATAATTCATATTGTAATTATCTACCAATATTATTTCAGAATATTGCTAACAAGGAAGTAAAATATGTGCAGTGAATTTAGTTTGAAGGAGCAGAATGATGTATGTTGTAGATGAACTTGTGTCATTCTTACCCAAGTCCTGAAGTGCAAGCTAATTTCTACAGTGCTGTTTACTTGTATATTTTGAAACAAAAGAATTTTCTTGTACATCCTCTTAGAAAGGAAATTATCTCTTAATTGCATTTATTGTAAGGTTTCCTTCTGGCAGTTTTTTAAATACTCTTCCTTAATTTCCTTATTTTTTCCCCTTTTCCTTATGATAAGGAATAACAGGTCAATCATATTGTACATGACACTGGGACTGTGAATATGGGGTTAAAACTCATTTCTGTTTTCCCTACCTAGGCATTGAGAAAGGACTTCCATGAGGTGACTAAAATAACTTGGCAGTCCACACTGCAATCTTTTTCTCATCTCGTCTTGATATATCTTATATTCCAAACATTTTGATTCTGGCACTCCAAAGCTGCTCCCACATCTCTTCCCATTCAAAAGCTTTTTATTTTGCAAGAAAATATTATTAAATATTCAGGGAAAGCACCCTCATTAAGGGTATTTGTTTATTCAGTCTTTCCTACACCCCAACAACAATCTGCTGAACCTGAACAAGGAAACTGAGTTAAGTGAACCACCAGCAAAATCTCATGTTGCTACAGCATAGATTAATGCTCCATATTCCTGCTGTCTGATTCTCTTTTGCCAAAGGATGAGATACACAAGGCCTGCACGTTTCCTCTTCCAGGATCCTTACTAAGACAAGATCCATTAGTGCAGCCTTAAAGAGACAAAAATTAATGAATAGAGGTTCTTGGCCCATAGGTCTTGCCAACCCAAAATGGCTTTCTTTTCTTTATGGCACTTTGACAGACTAAAGACTGGATTATGTCCAGTTTTTTGGAAAGACAAATTCTGATGTACATCATTAAGAGTATAATTATATTCATCTGTCGGTTTTCTAAAATGACTGTCTTGAAAAATGCACGGGCTCTTGAAGTTGTCTCTGAGGAAACAATGGATGATGGAAAGAGAAGCCTAGTTTTGCTACAATGCTTCAATTGGCTGCTCATTGTGGCTCTATGGAATGCCTGGTATGAGGTACTGATTTTTGCTGCTCACTTCTATTGACTAAACTAAATGCTATTTTAGAAATAACAGTAGTAAAAATAGCAAGTGTATTCTGGGATAACGCTGAGAAAAATTTTTTTTCTGTCAAGACAAAAGATTGAGTCATTCAGGATTAAGGAACTCTGCATCTCTGTATGTTTGTGCCCTTTTTAGTTTTGTTTATAAAAATCCAAGGACAATATCAATCTTGGAATTCAAGGCTGCTCAAAGTAAAATTGAATGAAGTTTATTCCAAATGTTGACATCTTGCTATTCCTGAGAATGACTTGGCCTTGTTCTTTGACTAATTTAACTAAATGATATAACAAATTGGGGGGGGGGGGTGGTGTGTGTGTGCGTGTTATATCTTTTTCCTTCATTTATGGAACAACACAATTTTATACACTCTTTTCACACAGGATATACTACTGTTTTGTTCACTTACCTCAGGACGCAAATAGCAAGGGCCAAGAAGTGCAAATTAAGTGTCCCATTTATAGACCTTTTTAATCTTCAAAATTCACAAAGTTTAATACAATGCATTTTTGGCATGTTTACTCTCTCTTAATAGTATCTGTTACAGTAAAAATAAATGTGAAAACTATTATTTGTCCTGTTAGAAAATCTTGTTTCCTAATGTTACCATTTTGATCTCCATATGCTTTCCTTCTGATCTTTGCTTTGCTGCGAAAAGCGAGACACACAAGCTTTGGGAACTCTGGGAGGGAACCATTATGCTTCTCTGTCCTCCATAGGACTTACAGGAATTCCCATACTGACTGCTCAAAATCTACTTTATTTGGTATCCTGTTTCTGGCGACAATCAGTACTTGTTATTTCAGAGGAAAGGAGATCAGGAAAGTATCTTGTTGGCCATGTTTCCAATTCCTTCTCAAGGATATCTTACCACTTGACCCAACTAAGCAGCACTGATGACCTGCAAGAGATATGGCACTATGGTTGAGAAAAATCAGCCTTCAGTTTCACAAATGTGGAATTTAGTCACTTGAGACAGAAGTTCCCAAAATGTTGCTTTTAGCTAGTTCAACATTGGGGCAAAATGTGCTTTAATGAATCTGAAAAAGCAGCCAACCAAACAAAAATCCCTCTAGAAATGGATTATATGGTTTTCAGTTAAAATCTCATAACTAACATTAGGAATTTCACTTTTAATCTCGTAAGCCTTCCAGTATCTGAAGGGGGCCTACAAGAAAGCTGGTAAGGGACTTTTTAGGCTGTCGGGCAGTGATAGGACTAGAGGGAATGGATTAAAGCTCAAGATAGGTCGATTCAGGTTAGACATTAGGAAGAATTTCTTCACATCTGTCCATCAACACTTCTGATTCAGTTTCATTTTGTGACTTGTGACTTCACATTGCATGTCTATTTTTTATTTTTAGCATCTGTTTTCTCACTCATTCCTTTACATCTCTCATTTTTGGAGTGATAAATATTCCCAAGTACAACACACTTTAAATATCCATATTCAGTTCCTTTCTTAAAACAAATTGTTTAAATTTCAGATACTTTCAGTACCTTAACTTTTCTTATCCCAGTCTTTTAATACTCTGACTTGTCTCTCATTAAGAAGACACTTTATGGCTTTCTTCTCTGGTGCCAAAGAAACAATCCTACTGACGTTAATTATTTCCATTTCTTTCATGCTTTCCTTTTTTTTAAATCTTCTTTCAAAAAGAAAAAAAAAAAGTGTAAACTGTTATTCTCTTATTTTTTTTTAAGGTCTGCAAAAGTGTATTTTTAATATACTTTGTGAAGAAGAGAAATAAGTGGATTTTGAATTTGATATTTCTAGGCTTTTTTCTGAGAGTGCTGTTGACAAAGCTGCACAAGATCTGATATGATGTATGCCATCTGTGTAAAGTTTAGTATTTTCAGAAATAAGGAAATTTCTCTGTTATTATTTAGGTGATATTTTTAAAAAATAGATGTGAAGAGATTTAGGAGCTTCAGTTAAAAAGAATCAAACAACAAAGCTCCTTATTTTTGCACAGCTATGGGTCCACTTAGTATTTATTGAAAAATAGTTTGACTGATGTGCCCAAGACCATGAAGGAGCTGGTGAGCCATAAACTCTATACAGCTGCTTGTGAGTTTTAAAAAAAATGCTAAAATAGTGCATTTTTCAATTTTTCCCCAATTATATTATTAATTTGGCCTGTATTTATAAAACTTACTGGATGTAAATCAGTAAGAATAGAATAGAATACTTTCTACTTCTGGACAGAAAAGATATTTTTAAGGTTTGTATTAATGCCTTTTTATAAAATGACAAAAGTATACATGGGATCAGGATATGCTCTGTTAAGTCCAAAGAGAAGGCTGTTACTGGATTGTTAGTGCTGTTTTGATTTCCAAGTAATAAGCATCTTAGCCTTTATCTTTCCATTTTTATAAGTAAGCACAGTAATAGCAAGCCTTCCTGCTGCTGCTGTAGGGCTGAGAACAGCCATTCATTCACAGAATAACACCTTTTTGCTTTAGCTGGAGGATTTACCTTAAACTCGTAACACAGACATACATAATTTTTAATTCTGTAGAATATCACCACAGGGAAATTCAAGTGTGAGCATACAAATTGTCTGAATCATATAGCAAAAATCTTATGAGAAGTCATTTGGAGGAGGTGTACAAAGACAATTCCATTGTTTCTCCTTCATTAGAGAAAGATTTTAGTGCAATAAAGTGGTCTTCTATTCACATTGCTATACTTTAAGCATTAATCTTTTTTTAACAGAAAGTCATAAACCAACTTTAGCTGTTGAGAAGCAACAGCTGAAGTGAGTTTCAAAGAAAGATTTTCACTTTTTATATAGAAATTCAAACTGATTTGTTTGCAGATAGCTCTGCAGAAATGAATTTGTAACTAATGTCTTAGAGTGAAAAAACAGTTCAGATGTTTCTCCTGAAAAGATGAGGGAAAGAACGAAGGAATCTCTTGGATGTGCCAAGCTCATAGCAATGTGCCTTTTCAAAGCATTTTATGTGGTGATTTGAGATCTCATTAAAACTGGAATAACTCACAGTGCATATATACATATGTTGAGTTATTGAGAACAGATTGGGAAGGTGACCGCTTGGTGCTGTCAGCGCTTCTTTGTTTGGTACCGTGTGTGTCATGTGTGAGTGAAGCAAAGGTGTGGGTGAGATCCAGACTTTGGATTTGCAATGGCAATTGAGATGTAATCATATGCCTGAATGTCTCCTCTTGCCTTTTGAGAAGATATTTAAAAATAAGGGATATAAAAAAACAGATGGAAAGTGTGGTTGTTTCATATTTGTAATGTTCAAGTTGACTTGTTAGCTTTGTTTAAATTGTCCTCCAAAAATAGTTCTGATAATAATGCCACAAGTTTAACAATGCCATGGGATTATTTCTGCTGCTGCACAGGGCAAAAGTTTTCTTTTATTCCTCTTTTTTTTCTAAAGTAGGAGAAAAAGCCCTAAATATGCTGTTTGAATGCATTAAAGTACACACCATCTTGTTAGGCTTGTTCTGCAATGTCAGCTTTCATTAATAAAATGTTGGGATTTTTTCATAAGTAGTTAGAACAGCTACTTGCTGTCAGACTATCTGAGGAGAGCCCTGACCAGAGATTTCCTTTCATTGCAGGTTCAATTAACATTAGGAAACATGATCCTGATAATGTTTAAAAACTTTAAAGAACTGTAATGAATTTGATATGAGGCTGTAAAGTTTTTTAAGGACTTTCCATTCACTAGTATATTTCCCATACAAAATACACACCAACAAGCAAACTCCTTTCCTCTATTCTCTAGCAAAGTTCCCAGTGACCAAATCAACTCCAAATGTGCTTTTGTTCTTCACACTGAAGATGATGATCAGATGTGAACAAAAGCTAGTGTGCAAACCAATTAATAAATCCAAATAGGTTTTGAAAGCAACAATTCATATCGAATCAAAGGTTTGAGTTTTTACAGTGAAGCTGATAATTTTGTTTCTAAAGTGGAATTTGACTATTGTCTCATTTTCCTCTTGCCATTATGGTATGAATTTCATTTTGACACAGTTTATAACTTAAAAAAAAGAAAAATTCTCTGAAAGATCAAAACTCCAAGCAGGAGTACAAATAACAGTAATATTTGCATATTACAGAAGAAGACTTGGCTCCTGAAATTGCTGTTGTGAAAGTAGCCTTCTTGGGCAGGCATCACAGCATAGTACCCAGAGATGCATACAGCTCTTGCACTTCTCTTTGGCACTGGGTCACGTATCTAAATATTTCTATGAAAGGAATACTGAGTGGCCTGACCGCACAAAGTTCTTTGTTTTCCCCCGCTGCACTGGCACACACCAGCACTGGCTCTGAGGCTGCTTGTTTAAGAAACCCTGGCCCTCAGTCTGCATTCCTCTGTGTCAGCCTCGGGTAGCTGCAGCACAACATGGGGATATAATGTAAGCTGAAACTGCATTTCTCTTGACTTGAATGTCAGTTAATGCTTAAAACATTTTTCCAGTAGATAGGAGTTACACAGCATTGGCATACTAAGTACACACTAGGCTTTGAATTTATAGTTCCTTTGCTGATTATGCCTTCCTGAAGCTTTAATTCCAACAAAAAGAGAGTCAAGACTTACATGGAGTCACCAACAAGTAATTATAAGAACTTAAGTCTTAAAGTATGGGTAGTTGTACTAGATGTCAAAAAGACTAAACTACCAAGAAATTCTGAAGGTGAGTTTTGACTTGGCCATGTTTGTGCAGCATATGCTTAGGCTAAAACTTGATACCGGTATTTCAATGTGTGTAGCTAAAAATTAAATGTCACAAGGTGTATCTGGAAGAGTTGTAAGATTAGTCATCTCAAGAAGCTGGACCACTTCTTTCATAAAGGTTTTGTTGTATGGAAATAGTAGTGAAAATTACATCCTTTAATGACAGAATATGGACATTTTCTGCAGCTTTTTCTATGGTGATTATATTTGACACAGCATTCAAATGGGAGAGCTTCCCCAGAAACTGGGAGGTGTGCCAAGTTAGGCTAGGAAACATCTGAACCTTAAGTTTTGACTTCCTTGTTTAGTATTCAACCCTTCGCATTTGGCTGGTTTCATGCTGTTTCTGGGATACTGATAAGTTCTACATTTGTTATTATTTTCACATACATAACAGTAAGAACATGATTGTGGAGACACTGCATTCAGTTTGTAAACCCAAGTCACCCTTTGAAATGCTCAAATTCCTTTTATGTTGATTTCTTCAGTGTTTGTTTCTTGTACCTGTAGGCACTGATGTATCACAAGTTGGTTTCTCACTGTGTGTCCTTTGGTATGATTTTACTTCCTGAAATCAGGCAGGCAGAGTATTTGTAGAGTTTGTGTGGTGTACACAGCCAGTATTGTTTGCAAACTTTCTAATAATCAATTATGAGAAGTGAGTGGTATTGAGACTAGGGTTCCCAGTATTTTCTTAACTGGGAAACAGTGGTTTTTCAGTTTCACTGTAGAGTTGTTATTGAGGTGCTCTCTGTATTTTTTAATAATAAGAGGGTTTTTTTCTTTTTTCTTACCAAATGTTGGCAAACTTACTCAGGCAGAATGCAGATTTTTTCCCTGGCTGAATTTGATAATTAGTTGTGGACTTCTTAGGACAAAAGCTGGAGAGTGCTGAGAAAGCTAGTGTCTATTGATGGTGGGGAAGCAGATCTTCAACACTGAAACCATAGAAAGCATGAATCCACCATCTACGTAAATGACCCTGTGATGTGTATGTCACTGATAGACTCTGGAATCAATCATTAAAAATAAATCAGCGTTGTCAATAAATGAATTATATTGTCATAAATTCCTCTCTTTCTTCTTTTATTTTTTTTCTTTAGATGCTGGAAGTCATCTTTGATTTTCTTTACCAGAAATGACTGTGCTAATATGATGGTTCTGAGACATTCGGCCTCTGCTCTTATCATGCAATCTTTCTGCAGAACATAAAAATAATCAATACAGGCATAGCTTCATGGCTAATTTCTTTTCTTCTTCTGTTTTCTTCTACTAATAATGTTTCTGACTCTCTTTCTACTTAATTAGCATGATAGAAGACTTATGCCCTGAAATATTATGATACAGATCAGGAAGTACTGGGTAAAATGTGTTTTGCCTCTTTTGATTTCTTTGTTTGCATTATCATTGATACATTTCTTTATATGAAAAAGAGTGTTAGAAGAAACAAAAGCTAGGCCTTTGCTTCCTTGAAATATTTGAACAGTGAATTTCATATTCAGCTTATTTGTAATACAAACACGGCATTTTCCAGAAGGTCAAGTTTGGACTAGCCAACTATACAATGTCCAAGTTAAGTAGTGTCTAAGAGGCAGGAACAAAATTGGTAATAAATTGGTATCCTCACTAAAAGAGAAACTATTGATTTTTGTGTTATGTGGTGCATTAGTGATCCCTGCTGTTCAGTGGCTTCTTTGGAGTCCTTTGGTTTTCATACATTTATTGAAGGATAAAGGGCTACTTTCCATTTTGGAGGGGCAGGGTTCCTTTTTTCTTTTTTTTTTTTTCCTACCTTAAACTTAGTCTATAGAAAACCTGAGGAAGCTCCCTCCAATAAACAGATGCTGAAACTGTAAGCTTTCTTAAATGTTTTCTCCTATTGATAGTACTCTCACTCTCAGTGTTCGTATTCTGACTCCTGTGATGTGATTCTCATGCACCTTAGAGAAACAGAAACATCATGTGACTGATAGTTCAACGCACTCTCTTTAATATGAAGAATGAAAAGAATCATATAACAGTTTGGGTTGGAAGGGACCTTTACAGGTCATCTAGACCAACACACCTGCAGTGAGCAGGGACATCTGCAACTAGATGAGATTGCTCAGAGAGAGGTTTTCTAGCCAAAAATCTTTCTGGATCAATTCTAAATTTCTGCTGCATTTGCATATAGTCTCTGTATGGCATTGTCAATTAGAGACAAGTTCTCTAAATGTATACAAATATGGTTTGTTTACTACTTTTCGTAGTAGTCATTAGGCTGATTTAAATTTTTAGCCTAAACTATAATGGCTTGAAATGTATAACTGATTGAAAATTTAACTGACCTTCTGTTTTGGGAGGTCAGGCAACAAGGTAGACCTACCTCTTCTGATGTGTCTTTTGTCTGTCCTATATTGTTTTTCTGCACTCTTACTTCACAGTCTGATGGTGTTCTGAAGCCACAGAAAAATGAAGCTTCTTTACAGCTTCAGTAATAGAGTTTTTACAGGATCATAGTAAGAATGTGTTTGGTAATGACTTGAGAGCATGTAGGTGCTCATGGTCTTCTGGAGTAGTGCTAATGGACCAAACTAGGACAGTGCTGGTGGCATGGTACCATTTAAGTTCATGGTTAGTAATCACAGACTTATGTTTATTTCTGATTTGTGCAAGGAATTTGCTTGGAAATACTCAGTCAGCCATCCATCATGCCAGAATCTGTTCTGACAACTTACTGTCTTCCACATTGTTAACAGCATTGTAGTAAAGATCATCATGTGCTTCTGCCAACAGTTGTCTGATTTGCTGGTAGGGAAGAGGCCTCAGAACCTCACCATGTTGCACCTACACAGAAATTGTCAGGCTCGTTCAACCAAAACGCTCTTGACAAGGATTCTTTTTTGTTGAGTTCCTACTCTAAAAAGGATAATGAAAGCAATTACAGTGGCTGGGGTTTGCACTTTGAAAGGCTGTGAATGGGACTTGTCACATTTTATCTCATGCTACACCTAAATTTGGAGGGGTTGAGGAGGAAGAAGTGGTTTGTTTGATTTTTTTTTTTTTTATCTTTTCACAAGATACAGGTACTTAATGTTTATCTATAGCACTTTTGAGAAAACAGAAAGACCTTGGAGAAACAGATCTTGATACTGTACTTTTTAAGCCAGATCTGTTCTCCCAGAAAGTGCCAGATGGAATTTTTTCCTGGAGGATTAACTGCTTCTTCCTCTTCCTTGTTCTCTTCTCTTAAATCAAGCATTGAAACAGTCCATGAAGTTTGACTGCTAAATCCCAATTCTTACTCAGTAATGTTGTGTTTGTCTTATACAAAAATCTTGCTTGGTGATGGTTCCATGGCATCTGGGTAAGGCTAGCAACCTTTTCTTTTTCAGAATTTTGAATCTAATGTTTGTGTTAATACATTCCTGCTTCACAATGGGTCAGATATGAGAGGGATTAAGTTGGAACTCTTTTTCAAGTCATCTTTTCCTGATTAAAGTGGATCTGCCTTTTTTTTTTTTTTCCTCCTCACTAGTGTTCTGGCCTTTAAGTGATCTCACAATTCCCACTCTATAAAATAGAGGACTTGCTTGTTTACCCTGAAGGCAGGATCTTTTGAAGGGTAAAAAAATAAATGCAGTAGCTCAATGGGAATTTAATATTTAGATATTTTGATTATTCTACTTGTGCTCATTTTAGGGGTCGGAATAACTTGAGTTAATCTCATTCTTGTGATTAAAGATGTAGCTGCACTACTAAATGTTTCAGGGAAAAGCACAGGCCAGGTATATACTGTATTACCTGCTCTGGTAGTTGCTTCTCTGAACTACTCACCGCACTATAGCTGAAAATTAATCAACCTTGTGATCTGAATGTGTACGTAGCACTTACAACTTTTCTGCCCTACACAGTTTGTATCATGTTTCTTATGTTGATTTTTATTTTCATTACACTATCAAGTTTAAAAAAACCCCCTCATACCTGCTTTTTCTCTTTATCTTTTGATTGGAACAGTAAATTGGAATAACTGCTCTTTAGAAACTCAATTATTAATATTTTTGAGGAAGATTTATTTTTATAATTTAAATGCTCTGCAGAAGGATTTTTCTTGTTTCTTTTGTTTGATTTGTGTGTAGGGGTTTTTGTTTGATTTTGAAGTTATGTAATTATTTGATAGTATAAATAGTAGCTTAAGTAGTCTCAGGTATCTTCTGTATAGAAATTACTTATTTTTAAACTTGGCTTATTTCCTTCCTTAATACTCAATTTTCCTCTTGACTTAAAATTGTCACACACAGTGTTCATGCAGGTTCAAGGCTTCTGGTAAACTTACTTATAAAGCTGAAAGCACAAAAGTCTATGAAGTTGATTACATCTACTTGAAGCAAGTTTCCAGTTGGTAAATCCCCAAATCCCTCACACTCACGAATAAATTGTCTAAATAGATTTCATAAACCTTAACCTCCTTGTTAAAGATAGTGGTACATTTCAATGGCTATAATTTATCAACAAATTAAAATGGCTATTGTAACTTAGTATGTTCATTATATTGGTGTAATTTTTTTCATTAATTCTGCCCATCTTCACTTATCTTTAGTATATTTTGGTATATTTTCATCACACATCCCAAGGAAGCTGACAAAATTTATGTACTGATTTTACCAGACAAGATGTATGAACTCATACTTTTTCATAGCTTCATAGCAGTATTCAATATGTTTTGTTTGAGTGGATATAAATTAATTGTGGCAAAACAAGTTATAGTGTACTCTGGCCTTACAAAGCAAATCAGAGAAGTAAACTTTATAAGAAAATTTTCTTAGCATTTGGATACAGGAAAAAAATGTCTGAAACTGTGTTAAAGAATTCAGTATATATGGGAATAGTTGTTATGGGAATTTTACCTGAGTGGGTGTAGAATAGGGAATAAATACTGCTAATTATGTGAGGCTGATTAATTGTAAACATTATACCAAATAGATTTTTTGTTTCTACTGCTGACTGATACAACAAAACTAATACTATGTACTAAGTAAAAAGAAAAAGACTTAGAAGAACAGGTAATAAATGACGTGAATGAAGTAGATTATTTCTATTGCAATAATATGAAAAATACATATGTTATCAAGTTATAGGAACAAGAATTTTTCATTTATTCACTTGGAGAATAGGTACCAAAATGTGTAAATATTTGAGGAAGACTTGAAAATAGAATCAAATTCGAAGTACCACAAAGTGCAAACAAATTATCTGTTAGAAATATTGTGCAAAATTTTGAAATAAGTGCTGCTAAAAAGAAAACCGAGGGCTTAGAGATAGCATTTAATTCTTCATCTAAGCATGGTTTCAGACAGGTAGATTCTATCAGGCAAAACTATTAACTTCTACCATTTAAAACAAATTTATTGGATTTAAGTAAAAAGCAATGTAAATCAACCCATGAAATTAGTACTTAAATGAGACAGGCAATCCCATTTACTAGAAGAATTCTAAATACTAAGATATGATTAGAAAGAACAAGTGTTACCAAAGTGGTGTGTACTGTTGTAGGTATAAGTTAGGGCATACTTTCTTTTGAACTTAAGAAACATGCAGGAAAGTAAAGGAGAAGCCTCACATTTATCATTGCCAGTGTTTGGAAAAAAAGAAGGAAATAAAAAGGACTGTTTATGTATTTTTAATTTTTGTTTTCCAAATGCTCAAAAAAAATCTTAAGTACTTCTTAACATGAAGATTATTAAATTTTTTTTCCTAAGACACAAAATTACAGATTTTATATATGTTTCTAAATAATAAAAGAGGGAGATGGGAAGCTTGTTATCAAATAGAAAGGCTTTTACTGAATCCACATAGTATGACTACTTCACAGAGCAAAAAACCTCAGTTTTTACATACTTGTATTCCCAGCTGAAATGCATGAGTTTGAACAAAGGCAACCACTTTGACAGCACTTCATGTTATTATTTTTATCTTACATTAGTTCTATTCCCAGGCTAACATGTTTATTTGGAGCATGTCTGTTGGTTCTTGACTGCACTATTGCCTCCAGATGTATATGACTATAGGCTGTGCGTGACTAGTGACAGTCCCTGTATTAAGGAAAATACCTTTTATAATGTGTTTTGTCTAGCTCACTATCAGTCAATCTTGATTATTTGTCCCTGGAGGCCCTTACGGTGACCCATAAAATCTTTCCTGGCAGAGACTAAAAAAGTGGTGCCAGGAATTAAGATGCTAGAGGGACACTGGTTCAAGAAGTGCAGGTTCAAATTTGAATATATTTGATCGTATATGTTTGATCATAGCATTAATGTAAAGTTTTCATTGACTTTGATTTGGCCTGCAGTTCTGGAAGTCACAGAGATGGTTTTTCTCACAGAGAATTTTCTGTCTTCCTTCAGACACCAGAAAGTAATACTTTGAACTGCAGAATCTCTATCAGCTTTGACTGTGGTGTATTAATTTAATATATTATATTAGGTATTAAGTATCAACTAAAACTTTCTTTTAGTCAAATTTTAATAATTTTGTTTCCTATGGTGCAAAATGATGGATTCTAGCATTTCGATATGCACAAATGAGAGCTGAAGAGGGAAGTAATCTTTTATTCTGTGGTGATAAACCCATACTGATCTTGAAAACTTGAATATTCATACAAGTACAACTTGGAACAAAGTGTTTAGGCCATTTATCTGGAGGGCTATAGAATAAAAAAAACAAGGGGGGGGTGGGGAAGCCGAGGGAGGGGGGACTGGGGGGCAGGCACTGCGGGGACGGGGGAGGGACCTTTCGGAGGGGCACCCAACGAGGCTTTGCACCGTTGGTTCGAACTCCACGCGGAGTACGTGACCAGCAGCGCATGATCTAATGGCACGTGTTTCAGGGGAACTGTGCGTGCTGCTGCGCTGAGCTGAAGTGGAACAGCTTTTTCTTGAGCCTGTCCAGCTGTGCAGCCGGCTGATCCCATCCTCCCAGAGCCAGAGGCGTTGCAGGGGAGCTGATGGCTCAGCGTCCGACCAAAGCACGCTGAGTCTCCAGGCTGCAGGTGCTCCTGGCTCTCTGCTCCAGAAGGAGCTCGGTGCCTGACAGCTCCCTTCCCGTGCAGGGCTGGGGCTGTTTATTTAGCCTTTATGGAGGAAAACGCTGGCTGAGCTAAGGACTAAGTGAGGGGCACAGGATTTAACCCAGTGGCTTCCGTAAGACAGCACAGGCTTGGGATTTGGCCTCCTAAGCTCTGCTGTAAAACGGTTCAGCATTTGTGAAGAGTCTTGTTCTCTGTGGAACAAGGGGCAATTGTGATGTGGGACCGCAAGCCGGCGTCGCGGCCCCCGCCTCTTGCAGGCACAAATGATACCAGCCCGAGCAGTTCCTTCTCTGCTGCCCTGAAAATGGGAAAGCTCCAGGCTTTGGGTTTTCCTCAGAACATACCAGGCCTTAGCAAAACCAGCCCCGTTTCTTTCTTTGGGGTGGGTATTGCACTGTGTGCGCTCTGCCCCGTGGGAGCCCTCGCAGGGTTTGTCTGTTTTAAAAAAAAAAAAAAAAAAAAAGACAGAAAGAAGAAAGCAAGAAAGAAAACAATAGCTAAATACCAAGAAAACGCCGGATGACGCACGGGGGTTGAATGAAGTACAAATGTTCTGTCACCTATATTGTCTGCTTGAAATGCATAGAAAAAAATTACCACGCTCTGCGGAATGGAATTTGTCACGCCAGGAGCAGCCAGGAGCACATGCACGGCAGCGTTTTCAGTCACATACCCCACGGAGGGAGACACCCGTCCAGTGTCGTTCTTAGTGAGCACCTGGAACCCATAAGCAAAATCAGGGGACTTTTAGAGTGATAGAACTGTTTTAGGTGGAAGAAGCCTCTAAGCTCGTGGAGTCCAAGTGTTGCCCTGGCACTGCCAGGGCACCGCTGACCCCTGGCCCTCAGCACCACAGCTCCACGGCTTGGAAACCCCTCCAGGGGGTCACGGGGACTCCACCACTGCCCTGGGCAGCCTGGAGCAGGACTTGACAAACTGTTTGGGGCAGAAATTTTTCCTAGTGTCCAGCCTAAACCTTCCCTGGCTCAACTTGAGGCCTTTTTCTCTTGTCCTATCCAATCTTGTCCTATTAATGTATGGGACATTGTTAGGAAAGGAACTGTCCCTGCCCAGTGGCAGAGGAGAGAGAGACAAGCACTTGGAGCAAACAAGCCCACCTGCAGTTGTTCCTCAGGTCTGGATTCCCCAGCTCTGGGTACAGAACCAGTTCTTCACAATCATAACACACTTTTAGCTCCCAAACTGCTTCCCTAGGCATGGCAGGGGACAACTTTATTGGGCTACAGGGCCTGTGACTGTCCTGCCCCCCTTATCCCTTCAGCACCATCCAGAGCAGCACAGGAGCTCCCAGTCTCCCAGCTCCAGGGCAGATGCTCGGCAGAACCGGCCTCCCTGCTGCCATGGCCTGTCTGTCTGTCTGCATCCGATGCCAGTGGAGGAGAGGAGCCAAGGATCCAGCCTGGCAGATATAGCACGCTGGAGAAGGTGTACTGGGCTGAAATCTAAACCCAGTTGGTCTGTGAGAGGCTTTGTGTTTGCATTTGAGGGCTGTCCCTCGGACCTGTGTGTCCACGCCGGCACCGAAGGGCAAAGTGGGCAGGTTTTTCCCAGTGGGATGCAGGTGGCTGCTTGCCAGACCAGCATGGATTTTTTTTTTGGGAGGCAGCGGACCTCAGTCTGCTCTCATCTAGCCACAGCAGCCTTGTTTCATCGTACCTTTCTGTGCCCTCTTGTTCTGTGGGGGTTTAACAACCCCCAGGAAATCCTTCCCTTAGGAGCTCCCAAAGCCCAGCGAGGCTGGTCCCGAGTCCTCGGGTAAAAACTGTCGTGCCCTCAGAAGGTGTCTCAAGGCAAACCCCCCCCCCCAAAACCCCAGGGTGGCCCTGGTGCAAGCCAGGTTGCAGGCAGGGGTTTAGTGTCCCTCTGCCTGGTACTGCCTTTCTCTTCCTCCTCCTCCTCCTCCTCACTGTGGCTGCCATGGCTGCAGCCCAGAGCCAGGCCTCCTCCTCTGAGCGAGGGAGTTCAGAGAGCCTGGGAAAGAGGGAGGGAGCAGCAGAGCCCACTTGGCTCTTCCCAGCTCTTCCCTCCCTCCTTCCCCTGCCCAATCTACTTTTAATGATCCAATTGCTGGTGTCCAGCAGATTAGAAGAGGGGGCTCGGGGAAGGGGGGAACGGCGGCGGGGAGAGCAGGAGGAGCTGCGCACAACCCTTTTTGGCAGCGAGAGATCCTCTTTGGTTCCTCCTGCGCCGAGGAGCTCGAAGGGAGATTTGTGTCCCCGGCACGCCCCCCATGCAGCCCCGCTCCCCCCCGCCGCAGGCCTGGCCCGCTCCGTGCCCACATGCCAAGCCCCAGCTGCTCAGTCCTGCATGGGGAGAGTTTGTTTTCGGTGGGGTTCGGTGCTGGGGGCAGGTTGAGGGTCCCTGCGGAGCGCGGCTCGCCCAGCCAGCCCGCTGCCGGGAGCGCCGAGCGACCGCAAGGTAGGGCTTGGCTTTTGCTTGCAAAGGTGGGGTGGGGGTGTCGGAAGGTTTCCTGCTTTCGCAGGGCATCCTCCCGCCCTCCTCCTCCTCCTCCTGCTTCGTGGCACAGCCTGGCAGGTCTCTAGGGGCAGGCTGGGCTGTTGGCAGTGGTTCTGTTGTGGGTGAAATTTCCAGGAAGGAGGGTTTGCAGAGGAGGAGGTTGGCGTGGGGAAGTGCTGGACACAAGAAGAGCCGGGTGGGGAGGGGACATTTCAGAGGCAGGGGACTGAGTGCTGCTTTCCCCCCCTCTCTTCTTGCCCTCCCCTCCCTTTGCACCCTGCGGCTCTTGCAGGAAGCATTTGGAGCCTTCCGGTTCCTGGAGAGAACCCACACGTTTAAAAGCCTCTGGTGCGAGCTGGGGAACACCCCGGGCTGTCTGAGGGCCTCTCAACGCAGGCAAGGTAGCCAGGGGTGACTGAACACCCTGAGTGTCCCAGTGCCCTGGTCTCTGTGGGCAGCCAGCATCATATTCCCACCAGTGCCTTGGTCTGGGGGCAGCCTGGCCCATCTGCAAAGTGTCCTTGGGGTGCCAGAGTTCATCATCCTGCCTGTTTACCACAGGGCACTGCCTTTTCCCAGGAATATTGAAGAAGGTATCAGATCCTGTTGCCTTTCTGAGTACCCAAAAGTATTAGAGAGTAGCTGGAGAGGGGGACATGGGTGCTACTGGGTGTGCCAAGGCAGCGGGCACCCAGACTGTGCCAAGCTTTAGGGCTGCAGCTGCTGCTGAGAAGCTCCAGTGAGCTCCTGGTTGTCCTGTCCTGTTCTGTGGCTTTCTGCTCTGCCCGAGCAGAAGTGACAATGAGAGCCTGGAGAGGAGGTGGTGGGGGAGAGGCAGAAGTGCTTGGTAAGCAGGATGGAGGAGCGAGGTGAGCCAGTGGCCATGGCCTGGGGCCACGTGCAGGGCCACAGAGCAGAATCGGCGTCGAGCTGCTGGTTGGGCTGTGGTGGTTCTGGTTTCCATGCAGTCCTTTGAGCAGAGCACGAAGCCCGGTCTCTGTGGGACAGATTGTCTAAATAGCTTGAGTGCAGTTGCTCAGCACATGTAGTCGGGGCCCAGATCTTCAAAAGAGCTCAATACCCAGCGTTTAGATTTGATTTTTTTTTTTTTTTTTTCGGAAAACCTGACCATTTATTCAAGCATCTAAATGGGAGCTGAGGCATTCCAGAAATCTGGTCCCTATTGTGCGGGCTGGGTTCTTGCTGAATATGTGCATATGTCTGCACTCCTCCATCTGACCAGCGCACTGCTCCGTTAGCTGCTGTCGGCTCCACGCTGCCCACAGCAGAGGGGGATTTTTCTCAGCCAGGACGCAGCCGGGATTTTGAAGCTGGAAGATGTGAGTTTGGTGGTTGCCATCACGATGAAATGCTGGGAGGTTTTGTGGTTCCCTGTGGCAACAGGACATTTCTGCCTTTCCCCAGGCGTGCGCATGTGTGTCTGTGCCTGTACATAGGTCTGTGGGTTCCTTGTCATTAGCCAAGGTGGCTTGGCTCTGCCTTGTCCCATCTTGACCGGGATACGTGGAATGAAATCGTTGCAGTGCTGGCTGGCGTTTGCAGCAGCCTATCTCCTTCCTTCCTGTTGCAGCTTCATGCCTGAAATGCGTTTGGCATTCGGGTCTGAAAATGAGAGAGTAAGCTTGGAGATATTCAGAAGGTTTAAGGACAGGGGTTTGCGTGGTTATTTGGCAAAATCTATTGTAATGAGGTGTCAGGCTCCTGTTTTCCACATCTGGCTTCTGGGAGTGGTGCTGGCAGCGTCTGCAAGTAGGTGAGCGTGTGTCCTGGTGGGGTGGGGATCCCTGGCTCTTCTTTCTGCATTTTTGGATGACTTTCTATGAGATATCAGCAAGTTCTCTCATCCCGGGTGCCCTGTTTTCCCCATTTGTAAAAGGAGATGTCAGTATTAAAAACCTCTCTTCAACTTGTTGAAACTCTCTGCCATGTGCTCGTAAGCGAGTGCAAATTGTTACTGCTGCTGGAATAATGAACGCTGATGGGCATGTGGTCTGTGACAAGCTGCCTAACTAATTGGGCCACAATTTCCCCATCTTCCTGTCCTAGAAGACCCGTGAGACTCGGAGTTTGTAGCACGAGAAGCCCCCAGGTATTTAAAACATTATGAGATTTAGTAAAGATTTAATTTTAATTTGTCTTTCGGCGCTTCGTCTGCAGAAAGGGGATTTTCAAGCTTTCCTTGTTTTCACTGCCAAAGCTGAAAATGTCTATTAAAGAAAGGAAAAAAAAGAGAAAACAGAGATTCTTGTAAAATGCTGCAGCTCTAGGAAGAGAGGCTTTAACTGACACACCAAACGCCAGCAGTCTTGCGCTGAAGAGACGGATACTGGCAGCGTTGGTTGGGCGCTCAGCGAGTGTGGTGAAGCTCTGAGGTGGATCTGCCCCCTTTTTGATTTACCAGCTCATCCCAGTGAGAGCTGCTGTGGCATCGTGGCAGGTTTACACTGGTAGGGGCACCGGGGGCTGCAGCCCGGGCTGTCTTTGTGAGTGCAGTGGAAATTCAGCCAAACCTAAAGGTGCTGATTTCTGGAGCACTTTTGCTTCACCTCTGCTTCACTTCATGCTCACCTTCTCCAGCCTTTTCCTCCTGCCCTGTCCTTCCTCCTGCCCCCCCTTTTTTTTTTTTACCCCATTTATTGTGTTGTTTCCTAAGCTAATTATTCCAGTCTCATCTCTCCTCCCCAAAAACACACAGTGGAGCTCCTGTATTTGCTGCAATTGCATCTTCCAGCATCCCAACTTTGGCATCTGCTGGTGGCTGTGCCCTCAGGGCTTTGCCTGGGTGAGGAAGCAGTCAGCAGCTTGCTGGAGAGTTGGTGGGTTTTGATGTGACAGTTGCTGTTCTGAACGCACCTCTGGTCCAGACTGAGGACTTCAGCTTCTAGAATCAAACACCCGTGCAAGGGTCTTGTGCCAGAACAGGCGTTCTGTCCCACAAAAAGGTCTCGGAGACAGGAGGATGGGTTTTTCTAAGCCCTGCATCTCATGTAGGTGTTTTATCTGAGAGCAGCTGTCTTGGTCCACACACCAGTGACCACACTGGGAAGTCTGGGACTCGGCACAACAGTTTCTGCAGCTCAGCGAAAAAGGCCACCTCTTTAGATGACATCAGTAGCCCGGAAAAGCTCCTGTAGTCAGCTGAGTGTGTTCCCATGGGAGCGTGCAGCTGAGGAAGACAGGGAGGAAGCAGGAGTGCATGATGGAACATGCTCTTCTGTCCGTCCATCCTGTATGCCAGCTGGCCTGGGCTTCCTCAAGCCCCTCTGGCTTGAGGTCACACAGCCCTACGTTGTCAGTCCTTGCACTGAAAACATCTCGGTTGCAGCACGAACATCCACATAGCACTGTGTAAGATTAACCTTCTTGGTCAGTCCATTTCCCAGGAGAATATAAAATCAGGGCAGGCAGGACTCAGTGTGTTTCCAGGCCATGACTTTTCCTTGGTTTGCTATTTGAAGAATCCCACGTTCCTGGATTTTTAGCGAGAGAAAAAAGCAGGATGAAGAAATCAAACTACACAGTCCATCTCCTGTTAGCAAAAGTAGACCCAGATCAGCTGTCCCTGTTGGGAGGGGAGATGGGGGGCATCTCTAGGTGAGGTTCAAGCCTGGATTCTGAGACCTCTGCTGACTGCTCTTTTTACCCGGGCACATGCAGCACATGCTGAAATCAGGAGTCTCCAGTTGGCTGTATGGGGTGGATCTGAGAAACCACTGCAGAAGGCAGAGAGCGAGGGTGAGGGGGCAGAGAGTCCCTTTGGGGAAATAGCAAGAGGAAAGCTCGGGTTTCTTGAAATCAGCCAGAGCTTGTTAAGTCCTTCCCTATCGTCTTACCATAAACTGATTTGGGGCTTCTGTTGATATTCTGCACTCCAGATGTTGGCTGCAGCTGGGGTAGAGATAGTGGGACACTCCCAGCCAGAAGCTGGGATGTGGGGGAAGGGATACTGGGCTTTTGTGGATGGGTGGAGAAGGAAAGAGGAATATGAATGTATGGTTGTAAATCCACCCCTACACACCCTGCTTTCTTTTCCCTTACAAGTGCTGCTCTCAGCAGAGGAAGAGTTAGCCTTCCAGTGCTCTCTGATTTCTTTTGCAGAGTCGGAAGGACAAAGAAAGACCTAAACAGAAGCACAAAAAACGTCCGGAGTCTCCCAGCAACCTTACCCCATCCTCAGTGCCCATCGCTGCAGAGAAGGTACCAAACCCACAGGATGCGAGCGTGGGGAGGGAGGTTGGGGGGGGGGAGACCATCAGCACTGCATTTCCTGGGCAGTGAGGAGGACAGTGGGGCAGAAGAGCAGAGAAAGGGGCTTTTGTCCCTTTATTTTCATTCCTGATTCGTCACATTTTCACTCTCTGCCTGACTCCCCACCTCGATGCCCACCTCGGGAATTTCACCCGGCAGCTGTCTTGATTTCTGTCAGCGCTGACGACACAATCATGGAGCTAAACTCCCAAGTGATTGAGCTGTAAGTGCCAGCCTGGTTTGCAGCAGATGTTCAGATTTGAAGCTCTCGCAGAATACATAAATATCTGCGCTTTGGCCTCCGCTGCTGCCACGCTGTAAACAGCTCAGGCAGGTGGATAAGCAAAGCAAGGCTTGTGGGAGGAGGGTTATCCTTTATTAAACCAACCGATGTAGCCGAGGGGGGAAAAAAAACCCCAGTCTTAGAAGCACAGAAGATCTTCAGAGTGCATAATAGAGGCAGCTTTTCTGTGTGAGGCAACACGAGGTGGGTTTCTACTTAGTTCCTTCCATTTCGGGAAAATTCAGGCAGAGGGGCACAGTTGTGGTGACCTGATTTGCTGCCGAGGGGTAGATCCAGTTCCCTGCTGGGAAGGTGTTGCCCGTGGGGGTTTTGTCTTCTCAGTGGCCAAGGCTGGTGGGGCACAGTCAGGGTGTCAGAGTATTTCTGTTGTTTGCTGCTGACGTGGACTCTTGTACCTGGCTGTAAATCAGGGCAGCCCTGAGCTTTCTGCAAGTCAGGCCAGCCCCAAACTCCAGTAATGCAGAATAGGCACAGTGGAACGTGCCTCGAGCTTGCATGCAGTGAGCTGAAGGCCAAGTTTGCATTTGTTCAGGGTCAGGGAACAAGTGAGGTTACTCCAGCACCTGGAATTTTGGAGCTGACTCTCCTCTCTGTAGCGGGAACGTAGATTAAAGCAGCTCCTTAGCAGGGCTGTTGTGGTGTAAGTGACAGTGGGGCCAGGGCCAAACCCCTGCTGGAACAAATAAACACATCTCAGGAATGTCCTTTTGTGCACAGCAATGCTACTTGGAAAGGCTTGGGTGTCCCTTCCCTGGCAGGACTGCCTCGTGAAGATGAAAATTCCCAGGCTAGCAGTGTCTGCATGTGTGAGAAGGGCAGTCTGGGAGAGAGAAAGCTCCTGCCAGTCAGCACAGGGTTGCTTTGGGTTAGGACTGAAGAGGATTTTCTGTGTTCTGGGTGAGGCCAAGCCTGGAAGCAGGCAGTAGATGTAGGTCAGAGCTGGAATGGCAAAGCTGGTCGTCGCGGTTCTCAGGCTGGGAGAAGCAGAAAGTTTCAGCGGGACGGAGGAGAGGGTCAGCCTCTGAGCTGCACTCACTCTTGAGTTACCTGTGCTCATGTTAGGGCAGCTCTGCTCTGGCTCTGGGGAAGAGCAGATTCACCCAGTTAACAGAGCTGTCAGGAACTGATGGCCTAAGACGATTATTTTCAAGCTGAACTGAAATCCAAAACCTGACTCTTGGCCAGCTAGAGAGGTTGTTAGACAATTACCCACTGTCTCCTCCAAAGCCCTGCCAGACCTTTATAAATAAGGAGGGAAGGCTGCAATTCAGTTTTACGGGCAGCTTTCAACTCTTTGTAAGCTAAAATTCAGGAGATCCTAATTACTGGAGCTGTACTTGAGTGGCAGGGTTTTAGTGTTTCCCTAGGGAGTTATTACTAATCCTCCTAACAGTGAGTGCATTTCCCTAGCTTTTTTTTTTGTGTGCATAGATCCCACAGTATTGTTCAAACTCTGTTACCAAAGGTACTCCCTCCAGATCAAATGTGAGAGCTTCTCAGCAGCTTCACTACAACCCTGCGCACACCCCTCAGGGTGATGGGAGAGGTGGGGGGGTTGCACTGGTGGACTTGTGTAAAACCTTGAGGCACACAAATGTAGCGTGTCCAAACAGGTTTCCTCTTGGAAGCCAAAACCATCTTTTGTCCTTCCTGGGTTAGATTGGTACATCCCATCCCAGTCGAGTGTACTGGGGAGTAGGTAGGGTGGGTGCAGCAGTGGTGTGACTACGCAGAAGGGCATTGCTGGTCTCTGCCGTGCCACGGTTAGAGTCTGAAGAATCAGAGTCGTCGTGATTGGAAGAGACCTTTCAGATCATCAAGTCCAATCACTAACCCAGCACTGCCAGGGCACCACTGACCCCCTGGCCCTCAGCACCACAGCTCCACAGCTTGGAAACCCCTCCAGGGATCACGGGGACTCCACCACTGCCCTGGGCAGCCTGGGACAGCCCTGGACAACCCTCAAAGGGAAGAAGTTGTTCCTCAGCTCCAACGTAAACCTCCCCTGGCACAACTTGAGACCATTTCCTAGAGCTTGGATCTCTTCCTCTCCTTCCTACTTGCATGATCTTGGGCAAATAATTCATCATCCCTGGCTTTCTCCAAGTTACCCAGTGAACTGGAGCATAAACTCCCCAGGTGTAGTCCCTGCAGGTGACACAGCCCCCAGTCTTCTGTGGGGAGCAGGGGGTGAGAGCAGATCTCCGTGACCTGCAGCAGTGAGGGTGGATGGTCACATCCAGGCACCTGGGAGAAGGAGACTGGTCCGGAGCAGCCGCGCAGAGCCAGAGAAGGCTGGTGCAGCCCTGGATGTCCACGCCAGACCCATGCTGCCAGCTCGCACCGTAGCCAAAGTGGCATCACATACAGGGAGTCCCAGGCTCCCGTCCCAGTGCACAGGCTGTGCTGGAGCAAGGGTTGGACTGGAGGCACTGAGCATCACCAGCGTTTTGGAGCCGGCAGTGAGGAGCAGGAGCATCAGGCAGATCAGCAGAAGGGCTCTGGCACCACTTGCTCCCTGGGCACTGGGACTGCGGGCAAGCTCTAGCATGGCACCAACCACCAGGCCATGAAGAGGTGTTACCAGTACCCAAAGGCACTCTCCAGTCTGCACCCAGTTTGCTTAGCCTAAAAGGAGCTTGGGACAACAGATATCTGAGCCCCAGGGTCTCTGGTCACTAGCAGATTGATCTGAAACTTTCAGCAGCCCTTTAATAATGGATTTTCAGAGCTCTTGCCCTGTGTAGTAGGACTTCTCAAGCTACTTCACCTGCTCAGGCTGACAACAGTGGAGCTGTGTTTGGTTGCTGTGGAGGAACCGTGGTACGTCCCACTTCCTTGTTCCCTCAGGTAGCCCGGCCTCTGTGTTCGTGTTTTCCTGTAACTTTGCAAGCCAGATTTGTTTTTCAGTTCCAGTTTTCACCTGCCACACGTCCACCCTGCGCTTCCTTCTTGAACCGTTTAGCTACGAAGAAGATCCTTTGATGTGGTTTCCATCTTCCTCTTGAAATCAATCGTGCCAGACCTCTGACTTCTGCCAGATTTTTGAACGTCTCACTGAGTGCTTCCCTATGTCTTCTAGGAATCGAAGTACTGTTAATATCTGCCACTTGGACTCCACCAGGCCTCTGTGTCACGAGCTCTCACTGCCTCGGTCTGGTTTGTCAGCTAAACACGCTGAGAGCGCAGCGGTGGCCTCAGCTCCCACCTACACCGGAAGGTGAAACGAGGGTGTGAATTTACATCATGCAAATGACTCCTCACATCACCTCTTCTGAGCTCTCCTTCTGCCTCTGAAGAGCCTCTCTGGGTGATGTGATTTTCATTGCCCTCCAGGAGGGGTGGGAGACCTTGCTGGTGGGAGGGTCCCTTCCCCAGAGCATCTGACCTGCTCAAAATCCCCCCGCCCTGCTCCAGGGTTGGAGCTTTTGGATGGATTTGGAGGTGGAAGAGAGTGTAGAGCGTGGATTTGTGCCGGGGTCGTTGTCCTGCTGGCTACTTGGAGCTCCTGCTGACTTTCTGGCAAGTGGGAGGGAGGCAGAAAACACCCCCTCTGAGGAATCATCTCTGGCTATCTCACGTGGTCTACCCAGAAGCACCAACTGGTAACGCCTTGGAAGAGCCCCTTGGAAAGATGACGTTCACGGAGCAGGGCTGAGGCAGAGCAGGCTTTCTCACCGCTAAATCTTGGCAGCCGGGGCCGCTCCAGCTCTGTGGTCCCACACCAGCAGAGCGATCCAGGAGGCAGTTTCCACGCCGAGGATCTCTCGGCGTGGCCGGGATGGGGGTTGGCGAGCAGCGGGCTTCTCCCCTCCCCCTGCCCCTGCCCCCGGGGAGCCATCCCGCCGCTCTCTGTTGCGCTTGCAGTAAATCTGCAGGCTTGCAACCCACCCCAGCTGCCTCCCTCTGCCAGCTGCGGGCCTCACGAGCACTTGTTGACACACACACTCACACATGCTACGTGGTTTGGGCCGCAACATCTGGCTCGCTCGGGGTTTTGTAATCCAAGCTGCGGATGCCGAGGCCTCTCCCGGGCAGGTGCTGGAGAGGGAGTGAAGCGAGGCCAAGAGCTCACGATTGCAGATGCCATCGGAGGCAGGGAGGCTTTCCAGGTTTCCCACTGTTGTTCGAGCTCTCGGCATCTCCCCAGGACTGGCCGGGAGCTGACAGATCCTGGGAACCACTGTGCCTGGCCTGGGCCAATTCACAGGCGCTGTGACGGGGTAGGGGCTGGGGGGGAGGCTGGTGGTTACCCGTGTTACTCAAAGCACATCTCAGCATAGATATTTGCAGGAAGAATCCCTAAGCCTTTTAGCATCCCTTATCCTGACCTGAGTGGGAATTTGCCGGTGACGTCCAGGACTTAAAACTACAGTCTCCAGCCCATCTATGCCTCCAGTCCCCACCTATAAAGAACAGCAGAGCCTGATCTTGAGGTTGAGGGAGGGGACGTGGTAGAGCTTGCGAGTGGCTCAGACATGGAGCTGCCGTAGCTCATGCGAGTGCTTTGACCCAGAGCTGAGCTCCTCACGGAGATTCATCTGACCTCTACCTGCTGATCCAGCTGGAAAGGTAGTCAGTGCCTCCAGCCTGCCTGGCTGGCAGCTTCAGTGCATCTCCCTGGGGCGCGTGGGCTGGATGGAGGAGCTCCTGCTCTCGTCACATCATTCCTCCTTCGTGTCCTCCTTGCTTCCCCTCACCAGTAGTTTAATCCAGGGCAAAGCCACTCTGTGCTTCCCCCACCCCTTCTGGATTTCATCAGTGGTTCCCTCTAGGAGCTCGTCCCGCCAATCAGGAGGCAAAGAGATGCTCTTCTGATTTTCCATAAATAAATTAATGAATGAAGAGCTGGGGTGCTGCACAGTGTCACAGAGAGGCCAGGAATCAGGTACAGCCCCTCGGGGGGACAGTGAGGGCCGGGGGGAGGAGGTCTGTGCATGCCTGTGCTTGGGTGCCCACCACACTTCGCCCCGCTCCCAGCCCCGGCTCCCGCCTCGAGGCAGGAGTTTCCCCATCAGACTGCCACCTCCAGCTGGGGCAGCAGGTTGATTCTGGTGACATTTTGCACTTGGTTGCTTTAAATAGACCTTCAGAACGTGGCTGCTGCCTCATTTTGAAAGCGAGCTCTCACTTCCTCAGTGCCTCCCTAGTTATTTTTTGTTTTCCTCTGCAGCGTGGGCCCCCCCCCCCCAACCTGTTTGCAGCAACCACTGGTGTTTCTGCACCCACACACACACACACACGTTTCCACGCTGGAGAAAAGCTGATGATCCAGAGCTCGAGACAAGGCAAGCAGCAGGACTGCAGGTTTTGCTGGTCCTGCTCCCTCTAGGCAGCAGAGAAGAATCTGCTTGGTTAGGGAGGCGATGGGACTGCAGCCCTGTTCCCGTTATTAAGGTTGGCATTCTGGTAGCAGACCCCTCCCCTTCAGCTCAAGGCCGTGTTGTGCTTGGCAGTCCACGTGTGTCTCCTGGAAGGCTCCACGGAGCAAAGTGGGATTGAAGCAGAGGTCCGGGGAGGGGAAGCGATTTCGCCTGGTTTCAGTTTTCCTTCTCTTTGCTCCTCGGTTGCGGCGCTTGGGCCCTCGCCCCGTATTCAGGCTGCCTTTTGGAAGGGCTGCTGGAGAAGGGCCCTTCGTGGTGGTGGTGGGGGTGTTTGTGGCAGCACCACGCAGGTCTGTCTGCCGTGACCTGTTTGGCAAACAATAGCTGGGATAGAACTTGGCAGGAGGTGGGAAAATCCTGCCCCCGAAATCCCTGGGAGTCTCTCAGGGAGGTCCGGGAGGTCAGATCCACCATGTAGGTGAGTGTCTGTCCGGCCACTGCCTCAGCTGAGCTCAGGCTCTTTTCCCCTCCTTTTTTTTTTTATTTAATTCTGTTTTGTTTTATCCCTTTAATTTTCCAAGTAAGATTCATTTCCCGGCTCAGCTTTCCCTCTTCCGCCCTGCCCTGATTCATTACTT